>OZ019968.1:5705005-5970005 GCA_963970395.1 Ephialtes manifestator | reverse complement strand
AGACGCGTTGGATGTTTGCGATGTTTTTAGGATAATAATGTGCATATACAGTGCAATTTGAAATTGCAATATCGCTTCGACCCCCGATGACCCTTTACGTGAAGGGTTAAAGACCCTTCGTTTGTGTGGGCAAAAACATGAATTCATGTTTACACTGTAAAAAAAAATCTACTTTAAATGTAATGTACAAGTAATGGAAGTTTTTATGCACAAACCAGTATATTAAATTTAATATACAAGTGTGATGTAAAATTAATGTATGGTACAGAAAATGCAATAATTAACTTCAATTTCGTTTCTATACCTCAATTGTAAATTCAATTTAGATTACGAATTTATGCATTACTTTTCTTCAAATAGCAATCTGAAATTTTTCTTACACAATAATTTTTTTTTGCATTTTTGGAATAACTTCCTTTAATTGTACAGTAAAAGTACTCGATTTTTATATCTCATTTATAAATTAAATTTATTAAATTTATTATTATTATTAATTAATATTGTTATTTAACTATTTAGTTAGTTAATTTAAATAATTAATGTTATTATTATTAATAAATTTATTATTATTAATTAAATTAAATAAATTTAATTAATTTAATTTAATTTAATTTAATTTACGCGAGTACTTAAAAAATATTTTTATTTATCCATACTTTTTTTCATACGGCCATCTGAAATTTTTCTTTTATAATATTTTTCTTCTTACTAATTTATTAATTCAAGCGTAATTTATTGCATAGCCATTCTTCTACTAAAATAATTCAGTATAATAATTATTAAGGAATTGACATCCAGGCTGAAGGACTTCGGTCAATGGCCAATTGGCCTCTACGCTGGTATATATATATAATAATAGTAATAATAATGTGATACATACAGATTGTAAAGAGGTCAATAAAATGTCGTTTTGGTACTACTACTATTTTTCTTTTATTGCAATTTTGCAATGATTTACTTTAATTTTACAGTACAAGTACTGTATTTTTATACCTCAATTGTAAATTAAATTTAGATGAGTTTATGCATAAAAACTTCCAGTCTTTTCTAACAGTATTTTTTAAATATTTTTATTTATCTATAATTTTCTTCAAATGGCAATGTGAAATTTTTTTTTACACCATGTGGAATTATTATTATGCCATTCGATGATTGTTACTCGTTAAACAGTGAGTAACAATAATCTGCTTGTACCTCCTTAAATATCAACGGATTCCTTGAAGAAAAAGAATGAAGACAAATTTGGTGGCGGAAATTTGGTGAGGTAGGAAATGATTATTTGAAATGGATCCTTTCTAATAAAAATTAAATCAATATAACGACGATGAGATCTGATGCAAGACGTGATTCGTTCCTCCGGTTTTCTTGCATGATCTCTTCTCGACTAATGAAGCAAGCTCTAATTAAATCGACACGTCCACTCGTACTCTCTTTGCATATTTTTTTTCGCCTCTCATCGCGACATACCAAGTGACTCTGATCGTGAGCAACTGAGGCAAATTCCCCATGTCTTTCCATCGAGCATTACCCATTCGTTGACACATCAAAGTCCTGCTCTGGTCCCTCGTCTCCTCCTGACATACACAAGACGTACATCGAGTTCGGAAGACGCAGAAAAATACGTTGAACAAATGCTGTTCAACAGTGTTGCCACGCTAAAAAAAATATCATTGCCCGTGTAAAAATAATTACGTCAAATTGTGATCATAAATTGACATATCTAAAAAAAGTGCCATCTTTGCGACGCGTTAAGACGAAAATTTTTTAAAAAGTTCAAAGCGATTTTGAGATCGATTTGATACCAAGTTTTTTTTCAGTTCAATTATTGCGCTGCAACTTAATTGTAAATTTGAAAGATCAAAGTCAATTGTGCATATCACTTTTGCTGATATCAAATCGATCTCAAAATCACTTTGAAATTTTCGGAGATATTTTAACGCAACTCAAAAATGGCACTCTTTGACATATATCGATTTGTGATCTGAATTTGACATAATTATTTTCACACAGGTGAACAATCGTTTTTAACTTGACTAGCAACAACTTCCCGTAAAGGGGCTCACAATTGGCCGAGTATTGGGCCGGTGCTGGCGGCCAGCCTTCCAGCAACGGCGCGGCAATGGTAACTAGCACTGGTGCAGCACTGGCTTGACTGCTGGATGATAACTTCGGCCCAGTACTGGTAGTTGTGCACGGCCGGGTACTGGGGGCCAATGCGGCCCGGAATGGTAACAAACACAGCCAGTATTGGGCAAGTAATGACGGGAAATATTCAGTATAATCAATTTAGTAATTAATTATTAATTTAAAAAGATATATTTCCTAACGGACCGTCTCCAGTAATTTTAATCATGTTATTCTATTATCACTTGAAAAAAAAAGGAAATCGTCCACGGATACATTTTCTTCGATAGCTTTCGGGAAAGTGATGTTGGCGGGATTTGAACCTACGACCTACCTAAACTACATAACTACCAAACCTGCACGCTAACCATTAGACCAAACCGACTATGTGGGTTTCTTATACTTTAAGTCCATAATAGTTGCATCTAGGATAACAATCACAGGAACATCAAATGGATTTGGATAAAATTTGGTACACGGATGTTTTTGAAGCCACTGATTAAAGAACTCAAATCTGAATTCGGAAAATCAAAATGGAGGATCCAATATGGCCGTCCAAATGACAATAAATTATATAATTTGTTTGAAACACGAAACAGAGAACCTTTTTGAATCCAATATGGCGGCTAATATATAAAAAGTGACTTCATTTTGATAAAATTGAGTACTCAGGCTTCTTAAGATAATTCATTACTAATCTAAACTCGGAAATAAAGGATAAAAAATGGCCGATACAAAAAATTCCAAGTGCAAAGTCTTGTTTAAATTGTGGGGAAGGAAATATGTTTTTATGCTGGTCGTCGCTAACGTGCCGACGATGCGTGATATTGAGTTTATGTTAATCATTGGCACGAGGGTAATGTCCCATGTCCGCCCACGACTGGCTGACATACGTGAGAAACGTATTGGTCCTAAGACAATGTAAAATTTTGATTGTAAAATTTGACGCGTGATTTCCACCTCTCGCCCACCACGACTCGCAGGATATTGTAGGAATTCATAGTACCGATGGCGCAATCATCGACACCAATAATGGCCCAGCCGTGGAAAACTGCAGCAGCCCATGCTCGGTACAAGTCTATCGGCCATCGCTGGTTGTCAGCAATGGGCCAGACGTGACAAAATGCTGGCAGTTTTTACTTGGTCGCGGCCGCGGGCCTCTGCTGGCCCCAACGATGGCTCGATAGTCAACCAGTACTGGCTATCATCGGTTGGTAGCCAGTACTCGCTCAATCATTGGCCCCGTTATAAATGCTGGCATTTCCTATACGGGGTTCGCGCTCCGCGCGTCCTATGCTTTGGTGACTGCGTCTTTTTTTTAGCTAAAACGATCCTGAAGAATCAATATATATGTCTACCCAAAATAGCAGGTAGTCAGAATTACGGTACTTTCATGACATACTTTTGATATAATCATTACATATCCTCTTTAAAACCGCTCTACCAATCACCATCAATTTCAGATGCTATAAAAATACAGTTTTATTAGACATTCCTCAGAACTGATATATCTAATGGACAGCGTTCCTATTTCATCCCATAAAATAATTAATTTCGATGTGTTGTGTTTTTAAGAGAGGGTATTATAATCACTGCAACTTATTATTTTCAAAAACATAATCACAAAGTCAATTGTATTATAAATTCTATTTCCAAAAGAATTACGGATTTACAACGCTATTCATCACGAAGATCAGCGTCGCGTTTGTTTAGAAATAAAAAAAGAGAACCTTTCAAACTTTTATGCAAAAATAATGATCTATTCATCGGTTACTTTTTGTTTGTATGGAGATAGTTCTATTCAATATTGCAACTACAAAAAAGGCAGCCATTAAAGTCACTGGCGATACGTGACTCTACAGCGACCATGGTAGAACAGCGAAAGCGACAGTTCAAAATGCGCGCCATACGCGGCGACTTTGCAGCGGCACCCTCGACAGACTGAAGTTGGCTCTGAAACAGCCGTCGCCAACCAATCGGAAGACTCGAAAAGCGGCTTCAGTGTTTCGAGTTCGATGTGCCATGTCTTTTTAAAGAGGGGATTCTACTGCTAATTCCTACTATTTCATATGAGATTGAAACAATAACTCTAAAATAAGAAAAAACATATTTTAGTATTTCAATGTTAAATGAGATTGTAAAAGCGCCCGACTGAACAAAATTATTGTAATTGATAAACAAATTGGGTAAATGAAAAATGGTTAAATAAGAATCATTCGCATTTTATAGTCGGGCGATTCTAATTCGTCAAGGGTGTGATAATCTTTCGCCTATAATATGCGAATAGTTCTTATTTAACCATTTTTCATTTACCCAATTTGTTTATTAATTATACTCATTTTTTCCATTCGGGAGGTTTTTAATTTTTATAAAATTATTTTTATTTCATCGTTTTTAAAGTAATTCCAATGTTTAAATATAAGCGATGCGAAGTGAGTTACAGAATATGCAATCATGGCGGCCATCTTGTGGCATTTTGATATATTCAAACACCCAAACAGGCTCTTTATTTAAACGCTTATATCTTTCGGAAATCGCACCTAAGACATACAATCGATGAAAAAAGATACATGAACCGGTACACAAAATCTGTGTATCAAATTCTGTTAAGACATCTTTAACCGTTTTAGAGAACATTGTACTAATAAAAATAGGAATATTCCCGCCATGTACTCCCATTTTTTTGCCCTGCGGGCAGTCGGGAGTAAAAAACCGTTTTCTGGAAAGAAATAAATATTTGACAGATACTGTACTTTTTTTGCTCCCTTATAGAGGAAACTTTATTTTCGTGAAAATTTTTTTGTTCACGATTTTCATGTCAGGACACTCAGAATGGTCCAAAACATCGAGAAAAGTGATTTAGAAAAAATGTCTGTATGTGTGTGTGTGTGTATGTGTGTATATTACACAATCGAAAATGATCCGAAACGTCGAAAAAAATGGTATAGAAAAAAATGATGTATGTGTGTGTGCAAAATTCAAACTTTGATACATAAAGAATCGCTTTATCAATCGACCTGAAATTTTGCACACACGTGGGGCAAGTAAACGCCTTTGTTTGTGATAATTTTCCAAAAAAATCAAACATCAGATTATTTTTTTATTCAATTTTGAATTTTTATAAAAAAATATGTAGGTTCTCTAGCTTCCTCAAATTTGTTGCGATCGAGCTAATTAATTTTTTACAAATACAGCCATGCTAAAGGAGAATCAGTTTGGTTTTTATGGGATTTATGGGGTTTCTATGGGAACCAAAGCTATAAATATGTTTGGTTTTTAAGGAATTTCAAATATTTCGAAAAATTTACGTTTTGCTCTAACTCACATAAAATATCACCGAATCAATCAAAATTTTCTACAGACTAACAATAGTACTCAGCGTGCCTACGTACCAAATTTCGTAATGATCGATAAAGGGGTTCAGATTTTACATTTTCAATATTTTCATAAATTTACATTTTGCTATAATTCACGTAAAATATTATAAAATAAATAGAAATTTATTGAAATATCGAAATTATTTATAATAATTTACACAGCAATTTAAAAAATCTTGGTTCACATTTTATTAATTATTGAATATAAAAAAGTCTGCACGATTTACAAAATGATTTTATAACTTATACGATTTGTTTGTGTTGTGTAACTACCAAAATTTTAGATGTAACAAAAAAAAGCTGTAAAGTAGAACATTGCACTTTGCTTCCTCATTAATTTCCATTTTTCACAATGAGGAACTCTATGAGGAAGCTAAAAATTGTAAATACGATTACTCATGGCGGTGACTTTGTGAAAAATGGAAATTAATGAGGAAGCAATGTGCAATGTTCTACTTTGCAATTTTTTCTTAGTCTTCTGACGCAACAAAAAAATCCCTAGATCTAGGCGGTAAAATTCTGATCTGGCAACACTGTCGTCCCGTACTATGAACTCAGTATCTGCTCTTGTCAAGAGCTTGCGACGTTTGGTCGGCTCTTTGATCGTCGCCGCTCGACTAGCAAACGAACGAGGGAACGAGCTACGACAGGAGAATCGAACGGGACAGACAATAAGATGAAGAAGTAAGAGGCAGAAGGAAGAAGCTGTTGAAAAAATATGAGAATTCTTGATATGAATGAAGTCAAGTGAATCCTCGAGGTTGGAAAAGGAAGGAAAATGGCTCAGGTAACATGAGATTTGCGAGTGGACATTGCGAACACTCCTGAGCAATAATTCGAATGGTAAAAGGACCCTTCGCTCGGATTATCGTACACCTGGATCTTGAACTGATCCTCTACACGTAACACGTACGTTGTCCACGTGGACGCGTTTCTCGTGTTCTGCTCGCTCGTGCCCATCCGTCGCTCTCGCTGGACATTTACGATATTCTCTCTGCTGGCTCGCTCACACTGATTTATTGCGTTGTTCTTGAATTCATGGGAGCATCGGTCAGTAAAGTGCGAGCGCGCATAATACAGTAAACTAGTATATTATAGTAAACGTTACAAACCGCGATGGTTATTCCGCCAGATTTGGTGATTTCCAAAGATTTTACATGATGAAATTCAAATTTTTCATAATGGGGTGAGAATTTAGTGATTTCTGGGTTTTTACTCGAGAATTTGGTCATTTCAAGATCATTTTTAGCGGAAAGCTGAAAACCCAAAGTTGGATTTTTAGCGGAAAGCTAAAAACCCAAAGTTGGAATTGTAGCGGAAAGCTGAAAACCCAAAGTTGGATTTTTAGCGGAAAGCTAAAAACCCAAAGTTGGAATTGTAGCGGAAAGCTAAAAACCCAAAGTTGGAATTGTAGCGGAAAGATATAGATCCCAAATTGGATTTTTAGCCCATAGCTAAAAACCCAAAACTGGATTTTTAGGGGATAGTTATAAACCCAAAACTGGATTTTTAGCGGAAAGTTATAAACCCAAAACTGGATTTTTAGTGGAAAGCTAAAAACCCAAAGTTGGATTTTTAGTGGAAAGCTAAAAATCCAAAGTTGGATTTTTAGCGGAAAGATGAAAACCCAAAGTTGGATTTTTAGCGGAAAGCTAAAAACCTAAAGTTGGAATTGTAGCGGAAAGCTGAAAACCCAAAGTTGGATTTTTAGCGGAAAGCTAAAAACCCAAAGTTGGAATTGTAGCGGAAAGCTAAAAACCCAAAGTTGGAATTGTAGCGAAAAGATATAGATCCCAAATTGGATTTTTAGCCGATAGCTAAAAACCTAAAACTGGATTTTTAGCGGATAGTTATAAACCCAAAACTGGATTTTTAGCGGAAAGTTATAAACCCAAAACTGGATTTTTAGTGGAAAGCTAAAAACCCAAAACTGGATTTTTAGTGGAAAGCTAAAAACCCAAAGTTAGATTTTTAGTGGAAAGCTAAAAACCCAAAGTTGGATTTTTAGAGGAAAGATGAAAACCCAAAGTTGGATTTTTAGCGGAAAGCTAAAAACCTAAAGTTGGAATTGTAGCGGAAAGCTGAAAACCCAAAGTTGGATTTTTAGCGGAAAGCTAAAAACCCAAAGTTGGATTTTTAGCGGAAAGCT
Organism: Ephialtes manifestator; assembly: GCA_963970395.1. Lineage (NCBI taxonomy): Eukaryota > Metazoa > Arthropoda > Insecta > Hymenoptera > Ichneumonidae > Ephialtes > Ephialtes manifestator. The sequence continues at coordinate 5,962,355 of OZ019968.1, read as the reverse complement.
AAAAACCCCAACTTGGATTTTTAGCGGATAGCTAAAAATCCAAAACTGGATTTTTCGTGGAAAGCTAAAAATCCAAAATTCACTAAAGTTAGAAAACGCATAATACAGTAAACTAATATATTATAGTAAACATTGCGAACCGCGATGGTTATTCCACTAGATTTGTTGATTTCCAAAGATTTTACATGATGAAATTCGAATTTTCAATAATGAGATGGAAATTTATTGATTTCTGGGCTTTTACTCGAATATTTGGAAATTTCAAGAAAATGTTGGGTTTTTAGCGGAAAGCTCAAAACCCAAAATTCAGTAAAGTGCGAGGGCGCATAATACTTCCAGACGCGATCGGAGGCGTTTCATTTTACTCGTTTTCGATTTGCGTGATGATATTTATGATTAATGTAAAAAATGCACTTTTGGAATATACATTTTTTTTTTTTAATTTTAGGTTGAAATGAATTTTCTTCAGATTTCTTGCATGAAAATTTAAAGAGAGATGTTTTGAAAAGTAGCAATGAATATAATTCAACGTACTTAATAAACGTAACGTAATCAACAACAAAAACTTAACGTTATGGAGTGGGCTTGAAATTGTGCTCAGCGATTTTTTTAAGTCGCTCGCAGGTAATCTATTTTTTTAATAGGGTCTCTATATCCATATAGAAGAAAAATATATTGATAAAATATTTTGCATATATGTGTGCAAAAATATAGGGAAAATATATGCGATATATACTGTAACGTATTGGAATATTAATAACGCAAGAATATAATAGCTTAGAAATTTGACTTTAAACATGGCGACTTAAGGAGGGCGACCCGCTGCATGGGAGTCAAATGACAGTTCGTTCACTTACGCGATAGAACCGATTGCTACAAATATTTTAGTCATTGCTAAAATCTTACTATCAATAAAAATGAAATAGCAGATATGTAAATATTTCCTATTTGGACTATTTATGAAAGATAAATGATTTCAAGTTGCTGATTTGATTCGGTTGTCGAGTCCTGTCGGTGTGAGCTTTCGCACCATCGTGTGTGTACTGTGACGTTTGGCAACATCGCAAATTTTGTTGACATTCGTTTGCCAGAGGAGATATAACCTCTTTCAAAGCCGGCTCCGAGATGGACCGGCACAATAGTCGGTTGGAACACGGTCGAACCCCTGGAAGATTCGTTTCGAGGAAGATAAAAATGTGGTGTGAAAATATCCTTGCCGCAAAAAGAAAAAAAGCAAACGACCCAGCTGAGCAAGTGCGTGAAAAATACGAGCATATTTTCACCCTGTTCCCAAATAAAAGATAATGTAATATACCTAAAAAAAAATCTTTAATTATCAATCATTGTCTTGCTAAGACAATATTACGTGTATATTTTTGTACACCTAACCTCTTTTATGGTGTACCGGCTTACTGATTACGCTAACTAAGTGATTCCTAATTTTTATATGGGATTATTCGTTTATTTTAATGTGATACTTTGAATTATATCGATGTGCGTATGTTGGGCGCCTGCACACATGACTTCCGTATATGCGTGAAAATGCGATGTTGCCAAGTGTAGCCGAGTGTGACAGATCCGCTTGGAACAATGGCCGATTTCGGCTGCTGCTTGCACTTTAACCCAAAATATCTGTCTGCAATGCCCGGCAGGCCCCTTATTTCATGATCGCGTTAGAATCGTTAGAATCTGATGAACAGATAGCGACTTTGTTATCTGCGTCATCTAACTGCCAAAGATTTTAATTATCTGATTGAAGTGTCGAGAAAGCACTGTTTCCATAAGACCCCATGTTAAATGCACGATTTTTGAGTTCAGATTTCTTGAAAAAAAGTCCGGTAAGCCGTGCTAAGATTTAACAGTAGCAAAGTTCTATGTTCAATTTGTCTCATATAAAAAATTTGAGATTTTATCTAACAAGAGGTGCAGCTGGTCGCCCTCCTTAACAGCGGTCGTCACGCCATTTATGAAATATTCATCTCGATGTTAGCATTACCGGAAACTGACTACGTCAGACAACTGAAAAAAAATGCAGGTACAAACGTTCGATTCCGAGAGGAGTTCGATCTCTTTTTCTGGAATCTTCGTGCAAAATGTAACTCTGTGATTATGTTTAGAAGCAAAGACCGAGTCCATATTGACCGCATGGCCGTAATAAATAGATCATTGAGAAGTTTAGAATTACCAGAGATATTGTTAGAGTCGAGAGATCCATAGTGAAGGAACATAAATCTCCGAAATGTGTTATTAATGAAGTTATTAAAAAACCGTTAAATAAGTGAAGCTTCTAATAAATTATTTTTTCTTCCATAAAAAAGTTCTAAAAAAAAAAAAAACAAAACACGATCCAAGCTTAACATTTTTTAATATCGGACACAGAATTTATCAGAATTTTTTCAAGCTTTAAATTGATATCGATTAATATGTCTGTTTAAAAAAATTGTAGATATTCAAATCATTAAAAAAAACTGAATGTCTTCAAGAGTCAGAACAATCGTATAAAAAATCACGGGCCAAATCCGAGAGGTTAAGAATCAGACCCATGTCGAATTGGTATGGAATGCCCCATATATTTCTTACTTTCATCTGTTCAATATGGACGACGATGAATTTTCAAAAAGCCTAAGAGGTTAGTTAATGTCAGAAGCGCGAAAAAATGTTACATGGTTCGTTCCATATCAATCTTCGGGTCCATCATCTAACAGAGAGCGAAAAGCTCACTCGTTTCCGCTTCGTACATGTACTGATGCTCTGTTCGTATGGAGTTATGCGCATGTATTAACTTTCAACGCTCGCCCCCTGAGGCCGTACAGATACGCTTCGTTTCTGGCGAGTGCAAACCCCCCTCGTTCGAAGGTGGAAAGGTGCAAGGTGCAGCACGCCGACCTACGACCTTGGCTAAGTCACGATTCTGCTATGGCCACCACCAATACCACAATCTTCACCGACGTAGCCTTTGCAATCGTAGCCCGCAGTGCTATATCACACTTAAGAAAGCCCACAAACACAGAAATTCACTACGAGCTATTATTGAACCTCACATACACTTATGAGAAGGGTGACGACGATAGGATAAAGTTACGCCAGTGCTGGAAAATTACGTGTGCAGCATAGTGCGTTTAGTATAACATAACCTACGTTCTTTGTGTTTACTGTCAGTCTGAGCGTTTAAATAGACGTTCAACGGGCAGTTAAGTTGATATGATGCGGAGAAATTGCTAACTATCTTTTACACCATCTTCGAGTAGCTTGTCAAAAGTCTTGTACAAAAGTTTTCCCGTTTTGAGTGGAATATAATTGTGTTGAAAATGCTCAGCACGTCTTTGTGCGAATGTAACTCTTTCTTAATTATTTTTTTCCCCATATAATGTAAACGGTCCAGTTTTTGACAATGCTGCAGTTTATGACACCGACGACACATTTGTATCTTTAGTAAATAAAGTTTTCGTCAATTATTTAACAATTTACAGGGAAATTGAAAAGCGTTTTTTAGTGCTGAATATTGCAGAAGTGAAACAAACTCATTATAAATTGCCTACTTCGATCCTTTTCAAATATTCATCTATAAGAAAGCCAGAAATGGTGACAAATAATTAGCAAGCCATTTTTAAATCTCTATGTGTGATTCTAACAGGAAAATGACGTTGATAAACATAAATCTGCATAACTAAATAACTATCCATTTGTTAATATTTAGTGAAAATTATTTATTTTTGTTAATGTATTGTAAAATATTTTATTATACAATTATTTAGCAATACGTCGTTTCTACAGAATCCGATTCTACACATCACCAACTCAACACCAACGACTCTACACAATGGCAATTCGACACATGCCTCGATTCAACACAACATCAACTGAACACATCACCAACTCGACACATGCCTCAATTCGACACAACCCCAATTCTACACAGCCTCGGTTCTACACAGTCACAACTGTCACGAGCTAAATGCACAACGGCAATCCTCTACACAGCCCCGATTGTACACAGGCACAACTGTCACGAGCTAAATTCACCAAAGTCCCGATTCAACACATCACCGATTCTACACCGTCACCAATTCACATCCAATCACAGTGCGCCGATGAGTTGGAATACTTGAACGACATACGTTGATTGGATGCGAGTTGGTGACTGTGTAGAATCGGTGATGTGTTGAATCGGGACTTTGGTAACTTTTGCTCGTGACAGTTGTGCCTGTGTAGAATCGGTGATGTGTTGAATCGGTACTTTGGTAACTTTTGCTCGTGACAGTTGTGCCTGTGTAGAATCGGGGCTGTGTAGAGTATTGCCGTTGTGAATTTAGCTCGTGACATTTGTGCCTGTGTAGAATCGGGGCTGTGTAGAGTATTGCCGTTGTGCATTTGGCTCCTGACAGTTGTGACTGTGTAGAATCGGGGCTGTGTAGAATTGGGGTTGTATCGAATTGAGGCAGGTGTCGAGTTGGTGATGTGTCGAGTTGGTAATGTGTAAAGTTGCTGTTGTGTTGAATCGGGGCATGTGTCGAATTGCCGTTGTGTAGAGTCGGTGGTGTTGAGTCGGTGATGTGTAGAATCGGGTTGCCAATACGTCGTTTCTACAGAACCCGATTCTACACATCACCGACTCAACACCACCGACTCTACACAACGGCAATTCGACAGATGCCCCGATTCAACACAACAGCAACTTTACACATTACCAACTCGACACATCACCAACTCGACACCTGCCTCAATTCGATACAACCCCAATTCTACACAGCCCCGATTCTATACAGTCACAACTGTCAGGAGCCAAATGCACAACGGCAATACTCTACACAGCCCCGATTCTACACAGTCACCAACTCGCATCCAATCCACGTATGTCGTTCAAGTATTCCAACTCATCGGCGCACTATGATTGGATGTGAGTTGGTAATGGTGTAGAATCGGTGATGTGTTGAATCGGGACTTTGGTGAATTTAGCTCGTGACAGTTGTGCCTGTGTACAATCGGGGGTGTGTAGAGTATTGCCGTTGTGCATTTGGCTCGTGAAATTTGCGCCTATGTAGAATCTGGGCTGTGTAGAATTGGGGTTGTGTCGAATTGAGGCATGTGTCGAGTTGGTGATGTTGGTGATGTGTTCAGTTGCTGTTGTGTTGAATCGAGGCATGTGTCGAATTGTCGTTGTGCAGAGTCGGTGATGTGTAGAATCGGATTCTGTAGAAACGACGTATTGCCAGGAAACCGCATCAACCACCATTGTTATTCAGTGCGATTGAGTTTTTTAAATGTGCAGATCAGTGTTATCAGTTTACAAAATAGTAATTGTGAAACTGTCCGTTAAATAAGCCTTTTATTTACAAAAACCAAGTTTTTTATTTACTACGGATAAAAGGTACATCAATTCACAAAATGATTCGGTTCAAACTAATTATATAATAATTACCAGTATACAAATACAAAAAATACTAAATATGCAGTTTCAAATAATTGCTATCTCGCTGTCTTTCCATACTCAGTCTGTATATACATGTATACATATGTACTTTATATCATTTTATGTATATATGAAATATAGATATATTTGGAACTGGTAAATCGTTATCCTCCCTTAAAAGCCTGAGGGAGATATAAACCGGAATAAACCAATTAAAAAATATATACAAAGCCCTAATATAAATATAAATGAAATATAGATGGGAACTCCATGCTGTGCCTGCATTTTTTCTATTTTTTTTTTTTTTGCTATCCCGGATAACCAATGTGGCTCGAGGTGAAAACCTTGGCATTGCGATTCGATCCGGCAGTTCCGTATTCTTCGGCTAAGTACTGCTACTTCGACGATGGCTAATACGAGATTCTGCTCGCAGTCGTGCCTGAGCCTCCCCGAAGGGGTTTCTGTCGATCCTAGGTGTCGATAGGTCGCAGTGAGACCATGGAGGGTAAGCCATTGCGTACGGGTGGCGCCATCGGAGCTATCCGTTATATATCAGCTCCATCAATGAAGTCAGACTTACATAGGAGCATTGAAACTAGGATTCTATTTAAGTCAGACTTAAATACAATCTACGCTTCTATGTAAATCTGACTTCGTTGGCTTTAAGGTTGCAATGGATCTTTTCCAATAGACAAAGAAAAGCATAGGGTCGAGAAACGCACCGAGAATATTTTTATAAAAATTAAAAAACTCCCGACTGAAAAAAGAAAAATGGTTAAATAAATATCATTCGCATATCATAGTCGGGAGATTGAAAAGCTAATTTTAGGCTTTTAAAATGGTGTTCCCCTTTAAGTTTCCCTTCCTTTATTTCCCATTACATTCTCAGAGACACGCTAGAGTGTTGTTCGCAGCCACTTGTTCTAATCAACCACTGTATGGCAATTGCACGAGGATACAGGAAAAATTGCGAAAAACCGGAACGATACTGACAACTTGACTGAGTTTTAACATGAAAATACATCAGAAACTCAGTATAACTAGTACACGATTAAACGACCACGCGTCCGATTAAGGATGTGGGAGCGGTACAATCCAGTCAAAAATGAGTTTCGGAGAAAATTTTGTACACTTCTCGTAGGGGTAAAAATCCGAAAAAAAAGAAATCAATTGTATAAAAAACAATTTAGCAATAGATGCGCCACTTTTTTTAAATCATTTCTATAAATGTACCTCCAAAAATTAACTAAATTGCATATAGCAGACTTTAAACACCTATAAGTCTGTTTCTCTCGCACATAACCTCAATTTTAGTTTTTCGACTCGCTTGAAAAAACAACTTTTGCATATCGCTAATTTCTACCATAATCCCTAGTGGGTTCGACCACCGTAGTTTCAGTTTGAAATTACCGCAAATACCACCTCACTATTTTCTGCATATTTCCGCACGGCAATTCACCGCAAAACCACTGAGCGTTTTTTTCTTTGATTTTGCTCGTCGGCGGTTTTGCTGTTTCGATCACCACAAAAACATATCGAAAAATCTCGAAGTTTCGTAATGTTTTGTAATTTGTATAAATAATGGTAGAAATTACGGCTCGGCGGAATTTTCAGTACCATTGTAATGCGCAGAATCTGTCTTGCCGCTGATAAACAACAGTAAAAATGACCCACGTCAGTACATGGGCGGACGATAACTTACGATCGCCCGTATCATGGAGACTAGAGTAAAGGAGACCGAACGCTTATGGCGCGAGGTCTAGAATTTTGGTCTACAAAACGGGCCTACGTTTTAGTTCCAGTTGTCACTACAAGCGTCGCTCCGATCGTTGAGTTCCACGGTGAAGTTACGCTTGGTGGATAAACGATATTCAATTTTTGATTAGAGATTCCAAAGTAACTCGATAGCGAAGCGCGTTAAGTAAGGGCGTTCGTGTCCGTGAAGTTCACGGATCAAATCTTTATGCAAGAATTTTTTTTTTTAAATTAGAGCAAATACCGTTTTAAAGTATCGAAATATCCTTTTAGTTTTCTTTCGTTTCATAGCTAGCGGCAAGTAATTTATATACTTACAATTGTTAAACAAAATTTTGGTACAGATAAACGATATTGAATTACTGATTAACGATAACAAAGTGACTCGATAGCGAAACGCGTTGAGTAAGGGCGTTCGTGACCGTAAGGTTGATGGATCAAATCTTTATGTAAGCATTTATTTTTTTTTTTAATTAGAGGAAATACCGTTTTAAAGTGTCGGAATGTCCACCTTTTATTTTTCAGTTTTCAGTTCATGTTTTAATCGACTCACAATTTACTGAATTAGTTACAATAATTATACATTCTTGATTAAAAAAAAAATGCATGAGGAAAGAATCGATCCGCGAACCTTCCGAATACGAAGCTTGTATCTACGCGCTTCGCCGCCGCGTCGCTTTAGGTTAGGTGTTCAGTTACTCGATATCGTTTATCTGATATAATTTCTGTTATGGAATTTGGACAATTAGCATCACCTACCGACTTAAAAACTGGCAATAATCGCCTTGCAATCTGAACAAACTAAAATAACTTGTTTATACTTTTCGCGTACAGATGCTATATACCTCTCGCCCCGTATGATACGACGGTTTTCGACGAAACGCACAATTAAACGATCCTTAAAGCGCCTCCAGGTGATAGTAGGACAGAATCCAATAATTAGTTAATCCGTAATTACGTGTAAACTTAATGTATTCGAGTATGATCGCGTAAGTACGAACGTAGAAGAATGCTCTGTTCAAAATTCCCGCTCTCTGGGATCTAATCGTACGCTGCGCCTCTATCGGCGAAAGCTGAAATAATTTTGGCCCATTTCATCGACCATCTGCTCAGCACTACGTTCGGTCTCCTTTACTCTATCCTCCATGGCCCGTATTTATACACAAAACGGCGAACACTCACTTGCGAGAAACATTTCGACTCGTTCGCCATCTAGCGGGCTAACTTCGGGTGCCCGCGCAATGACCGGCTTAGCTCCGCTAGATGGCCAACGACTTGAAACGTTTTTCGCAAGCGATTGTTCATCTTTTCGTGCATATAAACATGTAGCTGTCGCAAGTTGCTGTGCTCTCATATGACAGAAGGACCACGTTTTGGAGATGTCCTAACTATTTGACATAGATGGCCTAGCCATTTAGAAATGCGGAACGAGAAAATACGATGTTGTTTTCTCTTCAGAGTTTCAAATATTACACATTTCATACAACTAAAAATTCAATATTGACGGTAACAGCATTTAACTGGCTTCACGGCAACGTTAAATCTGCCGTGATTTAAGTCGTGATTCGGTCTGTGATTTCTACTATAGGCTATGTGTACGGCGAGAACTAGCGCCAATGTAGACCGTTTGCAAACTATAGGGACAATATTTGATAGGCAAAAACATAGGAAACGGGGAGTGGATATTTATTTTGTAAATATTTATTAAATGTCAGTCTCATCGTTTGAGCTAAAAAGGAAGGCAAGCCGGAAATGTGTAGTGTGAAATATTTTCATTTGGATCGTACGCGTGTTTGATGACAAATTACAATTATTGTATCTGACAGATTGAAGAGGTTAAGGGCATGGAAATAAGACTGCGAACGGGTTTTGCAGCCGTAAAACATTCAATTGCCTTCAATCCTCAATTAAAAGTAAAAGGTGAGGCACTCGCAGTGTCCCATGTGTGTCGGGTCGAAGAAATTAGCCCAAATGGAACGTCTCCTGGCCAAATAAGTGCGAGCGTCATTAGACAAACGTCAGTTACGCAGCATCCGTACAAAGTACACTTAGACGTGAGTACTAAGCATAGTAAAAAATTTGTTTAAATAAACCGCTATACATTTCAGATTGACAATAATTTATTTTCCCTTTACATTTAAGATTGACTATGGCGCTTGAAACCTGTAAAACTGTGTCCCCGGTGCGTTAAGGGAATTGTTTTTGCATCCCACGATGAAGCAAACATGACTAATTAACTTTGTTTTTTTCCTCGGAGTCATGACTCTATCTTGTCATGTGGAGGAACAAATAAGAAAATTACTCCGAAGGCAAATTACTTTAAAGTGACGACCAAAAAATACGCTGGAGCCGAAAGCGATTACAGAAAAATATTGTCCCAACAGTGCCACGGTCTGCCACTCCGAGCGCTGGCGTCAATTTCCCCCCACTTTTCACCTCCGTGCACACAGCGAATTATTTACACAAATTATAATATATTACAACATTTCGAAATTGACATCGGTGTTTTTACGGTGATCGAAGCAGCAAAACCACCAACGCTAGATATAAAAAAACTCTCAGTGGTTTTGCGGTGAATTGCTATGCGGAAAAGGGCAGAAAACACTGAGGTGGTTTATGCGGTGACAGAACCCCCCTAACCTCTAAAAATTTGAGCCCCATATAACAAGCCGTTTGAAAAAAAGCAGTTTTCAAAATTTTGAAAGTGGTGGGGAAATGACACTGCCTTTTGAGTATATTTAATATTGTTCACAGCCCACTTATCGATTAGAAAACTGAAAGCATTCCATAATACATTAAGTGAGGTAATTTAAAAAGGTCAAAAGAGGTGAGTTAAGGTTATGTCACATAATCCAAAAGCCTTAACCTAAAAAAAAAATTAATGCAATAACCATCGTCAGTCTACAAGTTATATGGGACAAATTCACAATGACGAGGTAGAGGAACGAGGAGGCGGAGCGATATAGCAGAGAAAGACATTGTTACAGGTCGGAATTGCGGTTTTGCGTAGTTTCACGACGATAAATTAACGAGGCTTTATCGGTCAGCGTAGACCGTTTGTCTTCGAGGATAAGTTGGCTGCACTCGAGCAAGTTAGAGGGGGCGACGTGCGAAATGCTAGCTAATAGTGGCAAGGACCATACCACGTGCCTGTTCTGTTGGCTACGAATCACGAAGCAGTGTTGGTAGGTTGGTAATACGATACCTGAACCTGCCTACGAAGTATTCTATGGAGCCGAGTTCTCGTCTGCACCTTTACTGCAGGCACCGACTGCTCACTCGTGTGATTTTCACCTTTTTATTAAGCTTCCTAACCTGCCTATATATATTTGTATATGTATATATTTTTTTTATTTCATTGAAAACACACACGATGTCTGCCAGCCACGGAAACACCTGGAAACATTAAATTACTATTTTTACGAGCGCTCCCGCTTTTATTCTTCTTGTCATACTCGGAGTGTTGCAAGTTTCAGGTTGTGGCTCCTCGTCTATATTAGCTGTGTTAACTGTGGACATGAATTATGAAGGTAAGTGATGGGTGAGAAACAAATTTTTTTTTTGTTTCTAAACAGTCATTCTAACAGCTAGTAAAATATATATTTTGGTGAACCGTTTATTTTTAATTAATTAATCAAAATTGGCCGGTGAAGTTAGCCGATTTTTTTTTTTTTTTCACGAATTTAATCTTTTTTGATGCTCAATCGATGTATAATCGTTTGGTGATCAAGAATATCATAATTAGAACATTTGGTGGTCACTAGTTCTCGAGAAAAATTTAAAAAACTAATTTCCATTCGACAGAACCGGAAGCAAGGATATGGACAAATGTTTATGGCCGGTAAAACACATAATTCTAGACCGATTTTGCTTTGGGAGGTCTTAATCGATGCAGAAACGTTCCCTGATCATTGGTAGCCTTATCTTAACATTTGGTGGTTATTAATTAGCATATTAGATGTCCTTAAACGTACCCGAGCATTACAAAAGAGCATCGAACGCTGTGATTGGCTGACAGATGTGTACCGCGGTAATACGAACCGTGTTTCATAAAACGCATAATTCTTAACCGACAACGCTCCACAGGGTCGTTATCAAAGCAGGACGGTTTAATAACTATTGTTAGTCATTAATTAGATTATGAGATATTCTTCATCTTATTTCTGCGTTACGACGAGTAACGACGAGTAGTTGAACTTTGGGATCGGTCGATGTATACGCACGCAGGTCTATTGACATATATTCTCTTGGATAAAACTCACATTTCTAAACCGATTTCGTTCAACGAGGTTTTAATCGAAGCGTCAATGTCTGCAGATCATTGGTAGTCTAATTACAACATTTGGTGGTCATTCATTACTCTACGACGAACAAAGAACGCTGGAATTGACCGAGATATGTGCTCATACGTCCATTGACTTACGTGTTTTTAAAAATAAAACTCATATTTCTTAACCGATTTCGTTCAACGAGGTTTTAATCGAAGCGTCAATGTCTGCAGATCATTGGTAGTTCAATTACAACATTTGGTGGGCATTCATTAGGCTACGATGAACATCGAACGCTGGGATTGACTGAGATATATGCTCACACTTCCATTAACTTACGTGTTTTTTAATAAAGCTCATATTTCTAAACCGATTTCGTTCAACGAGGTCTTAATTTAACTGCCAATGTCCGCAGATTATTGGTAGCCTAATTACAACATTTGGTGGTGGGCCGTTTTTTTTTAAATTAATTAATCAAAATTAGTAGGTGAAGATGGCCACTTTTTTTTCACGAATTTGATTTTTTTATATGTCCAATCGATGTATAATCGTTTGGTGGTCAAGAATATCATAATTAGAACATTTGGTGGTCGCTAGTTATCGAGGAAAATGTAAAGAATTAATTTCCATTCGACAGGCCCGGAAGCAAGGATATGGACAAATGTTTTTATGGCCGATAAAACACATAATTCTAAACCGATTTTGCTTTGGGAGGTCTTAATCGATGCAGAAACGTTCCCTGATCATTGGTAGCCTTATCTTAACATTTGGTGGTAATTAATTAGCGTCTCAGCTGTCCCTAATCGTATACTCGTCCATTACGATCAGGGACGGAGTCTGGGATTGGCTGAGAATGGATACAGTGGTATTAACGCACATGAAACGGACCATTTTAGACCGATTTTAAGCCGCAAGGTCTTAATCAACGTAGAAACATCCAATAATCATTGGTGGAGTGATCAGAGCATTTGGTGGTAATTATTTAATGTAAACGTGCCAATCCGAGATTTCGTTGCTGATGTGAATGTGCGAATATGATTTACGCAATCGTTTCCACCAAATGCTCTGCACCACCAATCGACCACCAATCGATTCCGATAATTTAGAATCAGATTCATTAAAATCATCGGCTAACTTCACGGAGGTTACAAAATCACATTATCATTAATATTATAAATTTTGCACGCATGCTTGATACAACCTTTTCTTATAATTCTTCTTCTTCTGATTCTAGGCTTGGTGCCGGTTATTTTCTTATATTGTTATTATACATTCACTATTTTAGGTTAGATTATTAAAGTACGCTCTGAAACGCGTGTCTAATGGAAGAGCAAGTCAATCACATTCCGTCAGCGGCTTCGTATAGTATTTAGAGATTTTAAGTTACATGCATTTTCTACGGACGTGATAATAATAATAATAATTGGGAATTTTCGCTACGCCAGCAACGTATCCATTTTCAAAGACAATCTTTTTACCCATTAATGAACAATGAACATAGAAACCAACTTTATGGAATGAAAATATTTAATAAAATTATTAGTTAGCAGAATATAATTTTGTTTTAAAGTATGTTTGGTATAGTTGGCGGCACGGTCTTACATACTGGTCTGAAAACTCTGGTGGTGGGGGTGTCACCCTTAGCGAAGACGTTTCGCATAGTTCTCACGGTGGCTACTAGGTGCGCTACACGTAAGGGATGTTGTTTACGTTACAGCTCGATACGTTGAATAATTAACTTTCTCAGAATTTTCGAAACCGTATTTTTGCAAATCTATGCGAAATTGTATTAAACAAAATGACGAAATCGTGTATAATTTCGACTTGTAAAACCGACAAAAAGAGTCTAACTGTGAAACGATCAGTGTTCAAAGTGCCGGCGGATCATATCTTACGCCAAAAATGGCTAGCTGCGATTGCTGCCGCTTTTCCGAAACAAAGGGCTTTAAAATCGAGCCAATTTGTTTGTGAAAGACATTTTGAACCAAGTTTCATCATCCGAAAATATGTGAAACACGACGCAAACGGGAAATTGATTGCTGAAGTGAGTATAGTTACAAAATTATATATTTGCAAATTATTGGTTATGTGTATGGTATGCTGATTCATTAGCATCTAGCTAGCAATAAACTCGATTCCAATTAAGGCTTTTTCTTAAGGTTTTGTACAAGAATCCAAAACTGAACCCGGACGCAGTACCAAACATATTCATTGACAAAGGTTAAAAATACGCGTGCCACAAAATGGACAAATGCGCATGCGCGACGAACATCCCTCGATCGCAGTGACCCGAGCGGTCGCAAGGTGAAGTATGAAAAACATCTTCGTTAGAAGGTATCCTCCCACCACTTAAAATCTGTAGGAGTTTCCAGACCTGTATGCAAGACCGTGGTTGGCGGAGCATTGGGCACCAGTGTTCCATATAATGCCACTAGATGGCGAACGGACGGAACGTTTCTCGCAAGTGTTGTGAAGCTTCACCTTATGTAAGACTGCAAAGTCTTCCTGTGTTCAACTACACACGCGGGATCTACTCTTCGAATGTGTCTTTAATATCAGAGAAGATAAAACAATCTGTTCTGCCTTATTCTTTTGACTCGGAATTTGAAATGGTCGACAAGAAAAATACTAAAAAAAATTAATGCAAGTAACAGGTACAAAAAAATAAAACGCTTACGATGCCTAGCTGACAATCATAAAATATCCATAATGACTTTAAGTGTACTGACATAAAAAACTCGAAAAAAAAAAAATGTCGCACGAACACAAAACTTGCTCTATGAGGAAGCAATAATGATAGTACAGTATAAACAAAAATAAATAAAATACATTGATAAGTTAAACTACCTTAATCCAGTACCGAGTCTCACTTATAATAAAATAATCATTAGAAAGAAGAAATTTTATCTAAAAAAATATTATTCATATAATTTATGAATGCTACAATAAATTTAAAAAAAGGTTACAAATTGTTAAACACGACATAAACAAAAAATAAAAAAAAAGAAAATAACCCTTGCAAATTGTCCAATTTTATGGGCGATATTAGCCAGTATTATTTGCAACATGCTTATTTCTGATACTGATACAGTTTACAGCAAGGTAATCTATATGTGAGGGATGTCAAGACGAGGATCATATTAGTTTTCAATGATGCAACAATATTCCATAAATACCGAACTTTTTTTTATAGATTCATCCCAAATTTAATACTGTTCCGCCTTAAAAATCGCTTTATTTATTTTAAAAAAATTTAGCTGCATAGCTAAAATTTTACGTAACTTAGAGCGCGTAAAGATATTTTTCGAAAGGTTAAGAATTTAAAAAAAATGAGGATCACAAACAAAGGCGTGTACTTACTTGACATTTGTGCTAATTTTCAGCCGGTTTGTTGAAGCCGTTACAAATTATTAATCATCATATAAGAAAAATAAAAAAATATATAACAATAATCCTAGCAAATTGTCCAATATTTTAAGGATGGTAAAAATAAAAATACAGTGATAACTTAAACTAACTTAACCTAGTACGAAGTCTCGCTTGCAATAAAATAATCATTAGAAAGATTCAAATTCTATCTAAACAAAAAATATTATTCGTACAATCCACGAATGCTACAATAAATTTAAAAAAAGGTTACAAATTATTAAACACGAAATAAACAAAAAATAAAAAAATAAGAAAATAACCCTAACAAAGAGTCAAATTTTATGGGCGATATTAGCCAGTATTATTTGCAACATGCTTATTTCTGATGCTGATGCAGTTTACAGCAAGGCAAGCAAAGACGTCTACCTGCTTCACATGTGTGCTAATTTTCATAATTATCATATAAGAAAAATAAAAAAATAAAATAAAAATAATCCTAGCAAATTGTCCAATATTTTAAGGGCGGTAAAAATAAAAATACAGTGATAACTTAAACTAACTTAACCTAGTACGAAGTCTGGCTTGCAATAAAATTATCATTAGAAAGAATCAAATTCTATCTAAACAAAAAATATTATTCGTACAATCCACGAATGCTACAATAAATTTAAAAAAAGGTTACAAATTATTAACAACGAAATAAACAAAAAATAAAAAAACAATAAAATAACCCTTGCAAAGAGTCCAATTTTATGGGCGATATTAGCCAGTATTATTTGCAACATGCTTATTTCTGATGCTGATGCAGTTTACAGCAAGGCAAGTAAAGACGTCTACCTGCTTCACATGTGTGCTAATTTTCATAATTATCATATGAGAAAAATAAAAAAATAAAATAAAAATAATCCTACCAAATTGTCCAATATTTTAAGGACGGTAAAAATAAAAATACAGTGATAATTTAAACTAACTCAAACTAGTACGAAGTCTCGCTTGCAATAAAATAATCATTAAAAAGAATCAAATTTTACTTAAAAAAATATTCGTACAATCCAGGAATGCTACAATAAATTTAAAAAAAGATTGCAAATTATTAAACACGAAATAAAAAAAGAAAAAAATAATCCTTGCAAATTGTCCAATTTTATGGGCGATATTAGCCAGTATTATTTGCAACATGCTTATTTCTGATGCTGATGCAGTTTACAGCAAGGCAAGCAAAGACGTCTACCTGCTTCACATGTGTGCTAATTTTCATAATTATCATATGAGAAAAATAAAAAAATAAAATAAAAATAATCCTACCAAATTGTCCAATATTTTAAGGACGGTAAAAATAAAAATACAGTGATAACTTAAACTAACTCAACCTAGTACGAAGTCTCGCTTGCAATAAAATAACCATTACAAAGAATGAAATTTTACCTAAAAAAATATTTGTACAATCCACGAATGCTACAATAAATTTAAAAAAAGATTGCAAATTATTAAACACGAAATAAAAAAAGAAGAAAATAATCCTTGCAAATTGTCCAATTTTATGGTCGATATTAGCCAGTATTATTTGCAACATGCTTATTTCTGATGCTGATGCAGTTTACAGCAAGGCAAGCAAAGACGTCTACCTGCTTCACATGTGTGCTAATTTTCATAATTATCATATAAGAAAAATAAAAAAATAAAATAAAAATAATCCTACCAAATTGTCCAATATTTTAAGGGCGGTAAAAATAAAAATACAGTGATAACTTAAACTAACTCAACCTAGTACGAAGTCTCGCTTGCAATAAAATAACCATTACAAAGAATCAAATTTTACCTAAAAAAATATTCGTACAATCCACGAATGCTACAATAAATTTTAAAAAAGGATGCAAAGTAGAACCTTGCACATTGCTTCCTCATTGTTTTTCGCTTTTTACAAAGCTTCCTCTCTGAGGAAGCAAAAAAGTATGTTATTCAATTTTGGCTTTCTCATAGAGGAAGCTTTGTAAAACGCGAAAAATAATGAGGAAGCAATGTGCAAGGTTCTACTTTGCATCCTTGTTTTAATTAAATAAATATACATGTTGTGGAAACGCATTTTCTATTTCGTTATTACGTTATTTCGTGATTATTAGAGCGTTTCCGAAAGTGAATGTGATAATGTATATTTTTAAAAATAATTCAACATTCCATAAAATAAAAAATTTCATACCGTTCGTCACTAAATTATACATATATAATGGCTGAATATTGTTTCATTTATATACAAAATTTGAGCTCGCTATCTTACATTTTGCAAAAGTTACAATAGAGCGATAATGTCAATTTTTTGAAAAATTCAAAACATCATAAAATTTTAACGGTTCAATCGATCTTAACCAAATTTAATAGCGATCACCAGCGTATAAAAGCTCACATTCATACCAATTTTAAGATCAATATCTCGAAAATTGAAAAAGTTATCTCATAAACAGACATTTTTAAAAAAATTAAAAAACGTCTAATAATTTAACGATGAAGTGGATTTTAACAAAAATCTGTATGAACGATGAGGCTTGATCCCTCTATCTATGGTCCAAATTTCAGCTTGATATCTTAAGGCATTCCCGAGTTATAAAGGTTTACATTTTTCGATCGTGTAACATACACACATACACACACACACATACAGACATTTTTTCTAAATCACTTTTCCCGACGTTTTGACCCATTCTGAGTGTAATGACATGAAAATCCCGGAAAATTTTTTTTTCATGAAAACAAAGCTTCCTCTATGAGGAAGCAGAAATATTCGTACAATCCACGAATGCTACAATGCTACAATAAATTAAAAAAAAGATTGCAAATTATTAAACATGAAATAAAAAAAGAAGAAAATAATCCTTGCAAATTGTCCAATTTTATGGTCGATATTAGCCAGTATTATTTGCAACATGCTTATTTCTGATGCTGAGGCAGTTTAGAGCAAGGCAATCTATACGTGAGGGATGCCGAGACGAGGATCATATTAGTTTTCAATGATGCAGCTGCATCTGTAATTCGGGCCCGCGAGCGAACAGGGAACCTTGGCCTGAATAGCCCCCTTGCTTATTCGGCACATTCATGTCGACCCAGTCCACAAAATGCAAGCTCCGATGCAGCGGGAGACTTCACCGTGAAGTTCTCACATCCTGAGACTCTTGGAGTTCCGGACGTCAATTAGTCATAGCGGAATGCCCACCAGTTGTACAGTCAGCGAAGGAAACAGCTCTCTTTTCTTCTCACTTGCTATTTTAAATGATCCCAATAGCGAGACCAAAACAACCGGTGCGAGGCGAGCCTTAAGTGACCCGCGTAAATGCAAAAACATCTCGCACACGTCGAGCTGTTAAGCGCGAGATGTTTTGAGAGGATAAACGATTTCAGGCCGACTCAGGGCCACATGAATTTAATTTTGCTCGATCTCTTTTCTTACGCCTTATAAATACGAGTAATAGTGGGCTTAAGGGCGAAAATATTTATTTTTTATCTTACTAAATTATAAATAACTGAAAGTAAATTTCGATATCACAATACAAAATAAATTGAAATTCTTAAGAATTAAAAAAAAGGTTTTTGTAGGAAAATCTTTTTGTTAAGTTTACAGAAAATTTTTGGTCCCTTTCTAGTTTTACAAATAAAATAGACAAATTATTTGATAAATGTTAATAAAACGTTATAAATGTATAGTTCAATTTTACTGTGCTGGAAATAATGATGTTTGAAAACACGAAAAAATGCGGATTTTTATTGCCTATATTAAGATTCAGATTTAATTGATTTATTCGAAATCACACTTCTTGATGTGATAAATTTTTTTTAAAAATCAAGCTTACAGAAGATGCCGGAAAAATTGATTTTATATAATAATAATTCCAAAATGTTATCAACAAATTCATGGAAAAAAAATGTTTGACAAATCGAACAAAGCAAAAAAACTAAGCAGGGAATTGTCACAACGAGAATTAGGCGTAATAAAACCACTTTGCATATCAATTCCAGAAAACATCGAACCAAAACACAAATTTACAACTTCCACATACTTAAAATTCTAGCATCTCTAATAGAGTAGAAAGAATTCAAAAGCGTATCCGTATTTATTATATGGGGGATTCCACGGGACTTTCGCCACCCCGAAAAAAAAAAAATCTCAAATTTTTTCTAAAAATCAGATTCAATGGTGTCTATTGATGGACCAAATTTCAAAATTCTAAAAAAATATTTGACCGGATATGCAAATTTTTCCGTTTTTTATCATTTTTCATTTAATCTGTAATATCTAAGAAACTATTGATCGTATCGAAATCATTAAAAGACGAAAATGTGCATTTTTTTATTGCCAACGAGAAAAAAAATATATTCAAAATTAATTGTTTAATTTCAGGTCACATTTTATGGAAAAAACAACAAAATTATTATTTTTTTATGGTTGGACTTCAGATTTTTTCATCCGATGAAAAAATCTGAAGTCCAACCATAAAAAAAAATAATTTTGTTGTTTCTTCCATAAAATGTGACCTGAAATTAAGCAATTAATTTTGAATATATTTTTTTCTTGTTGGCCATAAAAAAAATGCACATTTTCGTCTTTTAATGATTTCGATACGATCAATAGTTTCTGAGATATTACAGATTAAATGAAAAACGATAAAAAACAAAAAAATTTGCATATTCCGGTCAACTATTTTTTTAGAATTTTGAAATTTGGTCCATCAATAGACACCGCTGAACCTGATTTTTAGATGAAATTTAAGATTTTTTTTTTTTGGGCGGTGGCGAAAGTCCCGTGGAATCCCCCATATATAAATTTTTCAACGTAGTAAATGTTCATTTATTTATTCTTATTCGCTTAGTTATAATAAAATCCATTTAAGTAAACCCAAAACGTGTCTCAAAAAAAAAGCCGATTGTTTATATCAAATCTAATTTATATTAAATTTCGGAAAGTTTGTATTGAATCAAACATTTAATATAAACTTCTGCACCCAGATTAATGTAATAAACAAAAAATATGTAGCCAATAAAATCTACTACTACTGCCTTAGCTTTTACAAAACATGAACTAGCGAGCCTAAATTTTGCACGTCAATGGTTTATGGAGGGCGACCAGCTGCATGGGAGTCAAATGACGGTTCGTTCACTTACGCGATAGAACCGATCGCTACCAATATTTTAGTCATTGCAAAAATCTTGCTACCAATAAAAATGAAATAGCAGATATGTAAATATTCCCTATTTGGACTATTTATGAAAGATAAATGATTTCAAGTTGCTGATTTGATTCGGTTGACGAGACCTGTCGGTGTGAGCTTTCGCACCATCGTGTGTGTTAGTGTGACGTTTGGCAACATCGCAAATTTTGTTGACATTCGTTTGCCGGAGGAGATATAACCTCTTTCAAAGCCGGCTCCGAGATGGACCGACACAATAGTCGGTTGGAACACGGTCGAACCGCTGGAAGCTTCGTTTCGAGGAAGAGAAAAATGTGGTGTGAAAATGTCCTTGCCGCAAAAAGAAAAAAACCAAACGACCCAGCTGAGCAAGTGCGTGAAAAATACGAGCATATTTTCACCCTGTACCCGAATAAAAGATAATGTAATATACCTAAAAAAAACCTTTAATTATCAATCATTGTCTTGCTAAGACAAAATTACGTGTATATTTTTGTACACCTAACCCCTTTTATGGTTTACCGACTTACTGATTACGCTAACTAAGTGATTCCTAATTTTTATATGGGATTAGTCGTTTATTTTAATGTGGTACTCTGAATTATATCGATGTGCGTATGTTGAGTGCCTGCACACATGACTTCCGTATATGCGTGAAAATTCGATGTTGCCAAGTGAAGCCGAGTGTAACAGATCCGCTTGGAACAATGGCCGATTTCGGCTGCTGCTTGCACTTTAACTCAAAATATCTGTCTGCAATGTCCGGCAGGCCCCTTTTTTCATGATCACGTTAGAATCGTTAAAATTTGATGAACAGATAGCGACTTTGTTATCTGCGTCATCTAACTGCCAAAGGTTTTAATTATCTGTTTGAAGTGTCGAGAAAGCACTGTTTCCATAAGACCCCATGTTAAATGCACGATTTTTGAGTTCAGATTTCTTGAAAAAAAGTCCGGTAAGCCGTGCTGAGATTTAACAGTAGCAAAGTTCTATGTTCAATTTATCTCATATAAAAAAATTGAGATTTTATCTAACAAGAGGTGCAGCTGGTCGCCCTCCTTAGAACCGATTGCTACAAATATTTTAGTCATTGCAAAAATCTTGCTACCAATAAAAATGAAATAGCAGATATGTAAATATTTCCTATTTGGACTATTTATGGAAGATAAATGATTTCAAGTTGCTGATTTGATTCGGTTTTCGAGTCCTGTCGGTGTGAGCTTTCGCACCATCGTGTGTGTTAGTGTGACGTTTGGCAACATCGCAAATTTTGTTGACATTCGTTTGCCGGAGGAGATATAACCTCTTTCAAAGCCGGCTCCGAGATGGACCGACACAATAGTCGGTTGGAACACGGTCGAACCGCTGGAAGCTTCGTTTCGAGGAAGAGAAAAATGTGGTGTGAAAATGTCCTTGCCGCAAAAAGAAAAAAACCAAACGACCCAGCTGAGCAAGTGCGTGAAAAATACGAACATATTTTCACCCTATACCCGAATAAAAGATAATGTAATATACCTAAAAAAAACCTTTAATTATCAATCATTGTCTTGGTAAGACTATATTACGTGTATATTTTTGTATACCTAACCCTTTTTATGGTTTACCGGCTTACTGATTACGCTAACTAAGTGATTCCTAATTTTTATATAGGATTAGTCGTTTATTTTAATGTGATACTTTGAATTATATCGATGTGCGTATGTTGGGCGTCTGCACACATGACTTCCGTATATGCGTGAAAATGCGATGTTGCCAAGTGAAGCCGAGTGTGACAGATCCGCTTGGAACAATGGCCGATTTCGGCTGCTGCTTGCACTTTAACTCAAAATATCTGTCTGCAATGTCCGGCAGGCCCCTTTTTTCATGATCGCGTTAGAATCGTTAGAATTTGATGATCAGATAGCGACTTTGTTATCTGCGTCATCTAACTGCCAAAGGTTTTAATTATCTGTTTGAAGTGTCGAGAAAGCACTGTTTCCATAAGACCCCATGTTAAATGCACGATTTTTGAGTTCAGATTTCTTGAAAAAAAGTCCGGTAAGCCGTGCTGAGATTTAACAGTAGCAAAGTTCTATGTTCGATTTATCTCATATAAAAAATTTGAGATTTTATCTAACAAGAGGTGCAGCTGGTCGCCCTCCTTAATATCCATTGATGCTGGATACACAATTAGGTGAAGATGAGTAAAATGGTTCAGAAAAAAACATTATTAAAAAATTATTTTTTCACAACTAAACTTTCACTAAATTTTCTTTTTTTAAATTTAATTAAAACATGTATGCAACGTAAATCTTTGCATATTACGTGCTTATAATTTCTAAGTTTTAAAAAGCTTTTAGGAAGCCAAAATCAATTAACATATTTACTAAAATACTAAAAAATAATGAGGAAACAATGTATAATATTCTACTTTGTTTTTAAACTGAATTAATTTTTTTTAAATCGCATTCGACGAAAGGATTATTTCAGGGTATTAAATACAAACAACGTTCACATTTATAACATAGAATTTTATTCTTCAATTGAGGATAACAAGTGACTAGCACTTAAAAAGTACAATTAATCTTCCTCACATCATCAGAATTCACACAAAAAGTGAGAAACGGGAATTGTTCATCTCTTGACAATTTAACTATCTTTTTACACACTCACATACACAATTTGGAATGTATAATTGTATTCGACTAAATAAGGCATAAAGAGGCTATAATCTCGTTTTGCTTCAATCTCGTCACGTTAACTTTATTAATTATCAGTCGTGACAAGAGTATTGTTCGTATTTTATCACTAATATATAATATGTACACACCTACTTAATTCTAATTCACCTTAAAAGTATTTAAAAAAAAACGACGCGTTATAAAAAAAAAGCAGAACGTTTCAGCTTCCACGTCAAAATCGAGCATTCTTCTAATTGCGATACTATTTTTTTAAATCCTATTAAACTAGCTATAACGATAGTTACATTAATAGTAAAACTTGCGCAAGATTCACATTTTCACTTTATTCGAACACCTTAGGTTCAAAAGTCACCAAAAAACTCTTTTTATAAAATACATTTTCATCGTAAAAAAATTTTTATGTCAACATTATTTTTTGTACGCTAATTTGCCATTTCACAAATTTTTTTAGCATGCACATTGTTTTTTATTTTTTTAAATCAATATTTTTTACAAAAAATTATTCTTTTCGTACAAATTTATATTTACAAAAAATTATTTTTGTAACTCTTTTTTTTAAATTAATGTATTTTCGAATGGTAAGAAAAATACTTTACGGTATAATAAAATACCAGATTTTTTAAAATCAATATTTCTTACAAAAAATTATTCTTTTCGTATAAATTTATATTTAAAAAAAATTATTTTTGCAACTCTTTTTTTTAATTAATGCATTTTCGAATGGTAAGAAAAATACATTTTTTTTTTTGGGACTTTGTCACTTTTTAATCTGCAGTGTTCACTCATACGCTACGAATCTATCTCTTCTTTAGGAACATTATGATTTACGAAGATACCACGTGGCTTCTATGAGATCTCGACTTTTTATCTTAGATGTTTTATCTTAGAATTATTTATCGTAGATGTTATTTGTTTATAAACCTCTCAATCGTAGCCCCATCACTCCGGCATTATTTCAGAGCATAGAAATGCTTCGTGTCTATACATTTTTTACAATTATCTTAAAACACTGAAGCGAGAAGAGCGATTATGGCTTTTTTATTGCTACTTTTTTTTTTTTACAAAAGTGCTTTTATTTTTTCAGTTGAAAAAATATCATCACGTGTTATTCAATCGGTCCCCCGAGTCAAAATATAACAACTAGAATTTCTAACATAATTGAAAAAAAAATGAAGTTGAAGTGTTTGCCAGTAAAATCAGTGATCATTTTTGAGAATTTTTTTTTAACTGATATGCATTGAATAAAAAATACATTTTTTTTAAATAAAAATAAATACTTTTTTTAAATAAAAAAAGAAACTTTTTTTTAAATAAAAAAAGAAACTTTTTTTTTTAATAAAAAAATACTTTTTTTAAATAAAAAAAGAAACTTTTTTTTAAATAAAAAAAATACTTTTTTTTTAATAAAAAAAAATACTTTTTTTTAAATAAAAAAATAGACTTTTTTTTAAATTAAAAAAAATACTTTTTTTTTTTTAAATAAAAAAAAATACTTTTTTTTTTAAATAAAAAAAAAATACTTTTTTTTAAATAAAAAAAAATACTTTTTTTTTAAATAAAAAAAAATACTTTTTTTTTAAATAAAAAAAATACTTTTTTTTTAAATAAAAAAAAATACTTTTTTTTAATTAAAAAAAATACTTTTTTTTTAAATTAAAAAAATACTTTTTTTTTTTAATAAAAAAAAATACTTTTTTTTTATCGTATTTTTAAATGAATATTTTATAATTTTATTAATTCTGTTTTGTTAAAGACGTTCTGCATATTGAAAATTTAATTATTTTATAGTGTTCATCCTTTAATAATTACAATTAATTAATTAATTAATTCGCAAAACGTAATAAACAAAATAAAAAAATACTTTACACTGATTTGACTATCGTAATGAACTCCAACTTCTTTAAGGAAAATAACAAAAAATGATATCGCTCTTTATTGCTTTTACGAAATCTCCATAATAATTTTTGCATGTAAATATTTCGGAGTCTTGCAAAAATTCTGCAGAATATTGGAAATTTCAGCATGCAGCAAAGGCAGAATCGAGTACCACGTGTTCATATCTATTTATATCGTGTATATAGCTTGGCACTTTCTCGCATATTCTTCTCTCCGTGTGTATCTTCCTTCGCCCAGTATTTTATCAAAAGCATATACATAATAATGTCTACGTATTCTATAAACGAATGCAGAAAATGATTAATGGTTTTCGGCGTAGGAACTCTAGGGTCGTGTGAAAAAAAAATTAAACGTAATACACATTCACACACACACACACACACACACACACACAATTTCTTTTCTTCTGCTTAGCGGACACGCGTGCTTTTCCTCAAGTTATAAATCATCCATTGAAAATTTCGATTTCGATGGATGACCAAATAGGGATCAACAAGACGAATGTCAATGTCTCTTTTTAAGGGACTTTGATTGAAACGCAAAATGCAGTCGAGAACCTATAGATCGTTTCTGTTAAATTTATTATTTAAGAACTTTATCGAAGAAATTCTTTTCGGTATAATAAAAAAAACAAATCTATTTTCATATGACATTTTTCGAAACTCTCAGGAATTTCTCGTAATTAAATAGTTTTTACTACGATTGAAAATTACTGTGATTTTTTTAAATAAACTTTGGAATAGCATTTTTTTTAAATATTCATGTTTTGGTAGAGAAAAAATAGGTGATGAAATATATGGTAAAAATGTATATTTTTTATGTCGGTTAAATGCAGTAGTAGTTTTATTCGAGGTTCATTATTTATTCTATTTTTAATGAAAAAAAAAGATAATTTTTTTTGCAGAAAAAAATGTCACATTTAATTTATTCTATTTTACACCGGAATTTTATAGAAATTACAGGTGTATGTGTAGTATTTACAGAATGAACCATAAATATTAATGAATATCTTCGTTTTTATTAAAAATCGATAATATTGTAATCGAGTTAATTTTTTTGGCTGCTTAAATAATCGATGCCCATATTATTGATTTTTCTGTATATTCTAAAACAGCGGATGAGAAAAAAAAATAATTATTTTTATTATCCCGCTAAAAAAAATCTGTTTTGATTATTAAAAAATAGAAAAATAAAAAAATGTCTGCCCCTTTTTTTTCTTTTGTTCTTCCAGAACATGAAATATTTGGAAAAAATGCAAATCCAAAATTAGAGGATAACAAATTTGAAAAAAAATTTCTCAACTCGTAATAAAACCTTAATAATCGTCAGAAATATCTGAAAGGAAACAAAATTAATTATCTTTATCGAGTTACATTTAAAAGTAGTATTGAATTTTTTTTTATATTTAAAAATCAATTCAGCTATGAAAATCGTTAATTTCTTCAGTTTCTGTTAAATTATCACAGACCGTTCGAAAACTCTTCGAATCGACAGAAACAGTGAATTAAATTTTATTCTTCATAAAAAAAATCAACCGCAAATATAGATTACAAAATTCTTTTTAAATTCTACTATTCGTCTCTTAATTTTTTTCCCCATAAATATTTATATTTTAAAAAAAACCTCGCAAACCCAAACCAAAAAAAAAAAATCCGCATGTGAAAATATCGATAAAATATATGCATCAGAAATACTTTCACATATCGTGGTACATAGTAATCATGTACATATAAAATCCCATAAATAAAAAAAAACATATGTACCACGTATAAAAAAGAAATAAAAAAAATTCTGCAGAAAGTATTTCACATGCCGCTTATATAAATGCAGTAACTGTAAAAAAAATCTACTTGAAATTTAGTGTGCTTTTACTGGAAGTTTTTATTCATAAACTAGTATATTAAATTTAGTATACAAGTATAATGTAAAATTAATATATGGTACAGCACATTCAATAATTAATTTTAATTTTACAGTAAAAGTACTTGAATTTTAATAATTTGCTTTAATTGGAACTTTTTTTACTGGAAAAGAGCATGAATTTTATACCACAATTGTATATTAAATTTCGATTACGAGTTTATGAATAAAAACTTCCAATCTTTTCTAACAGTGTAAAACCACTGTTAGAATTTTTTAATGAAAATTAATATAAAGTATTGGAAGTTTTCTTGCGTATATTAAATTTAATATACAAATATTAATTAATATACAAAAAAATTGTTGTAAAATTAATGCAAAGTTTACTAAACACTTCATAAACGTTGTGTTTATAATATAATTATTGGCATTTTACAATATATCTGTATATGAAATGAAATTTAATATACCGTATCTGCAAAAGAACTTCCAATACACACTGTTAAAAATATTTTGAAAATTAATATATGAGGGATTCCACGGGACTTTCGCCACCCCCAAAAAAAAAAATCTCAAATTTTATCTAAAAATCAGGTTCAGCGGTGTCTATTGATGGACCAAATTTCAAAATTCTAAAAAAATAGTTGACCGGAATATGCAAATTTTTTCGTTTTTTATCGTTTTTCATTTAATCTGTAATATCTCAGAAACTATTGATCGTATCGAAATCATTAAAAGACGAAAATGTGCATTTTTTTATGGCCAACAAGAAAAAAATATATTCAAAATTAATTGCTTAATTTCAGGTCACATTTTATGGAAAAAACAACAAAATTATTTTTTTTTTTATGGTTGGACTTCAGATTTTTTCATCGGACAAATTGTCTCGGAATCTTTGAATGATCGCCGAATTTTGAGTATTTTTTTTTTCATGGGATGGCCCAATGCTGTGACGTTACAGCAATCTGAATGTTTTTAATATATATAAAAAAATCCATATTCAAAATTAAAATTAATTAAAATGGTTGGACTTCAGATTTTATCACCGGACAAATTGCCTCGGAATCTTTGAGTGATCGCCGAATTTTGAGTATTTTTTTTTTCATGGGATGGCCCAATTCTGTGAGGTTACAGCAATTTGAATGTTTTTAATTCAAATTTTTTAATTCAGTATATAGATATTAATTAATATACAAAAAAATTTTTGTCAAATTAATGCAAAGTTTACTAAACACTTCATAAACGTTGTGTTTATAATATAATTATTGGAATTTTACAATATATCTGTATATTAAATGGAATTTAATATAAATATAATATATATTAAATGAAATTTAATATATCGTATCTGCAAAAGAACTTCCAATACACACTGTTAAAAATATTTTGAAAATTAATATATGTATCGGAAGTTCTTTTGCAGATACAGTATATTAAATTTCATTTAATATACAGATATGTTGTAAAATTCCAATAATTATATTATAAACACAACTTTTATGAAGTATTTAGTATACTGTACATTAATTTTACAACAATTTTTTGTATATTAATTAACATTTGTGTATTAAATTTAATATACGTGTATCCGCAAAAAAACTTACAATACTTTATATTAATTTTCATTACAAATACAAAAATTTCTAACAGTGCATATATTAATTTTCAAAATATTTTTAACAGTGACATTATCAAATAAACGAATATACTTTTGCATGAAAATTTCATAAATGCCTCAAATATCAAATTATTGCATGTAAGTTAAAATTTTTTTTTTTTAGAAAAAAAGCATATGAAAAATTGTTGTCTTTTTACCGATTTTTTTGTGAATTCCCTTTGAGAGTCACAAGTGCAAAATCGCGTGGGGCGATGGGTAATTTTTTTAAATTTTTTTAAGGCGACTCAGAGGATCTCACTGCAACGGCGCGTCTCGCATAAATTCGTTTTCAGGTCCCGGTAGTTCCGCGCCGCGCGTATCGTACCAACTTTGCGCAAATACATTCACACACACACACACATACATATATATATTCGTAAATACAGCACGCGTATCCGCCCCCGCAATATAATCTCACTTTCGCTCGGTTGTATACAAACGTATTAAATTCTCACGTACACGACTTGCCCGAGTACATGCGAAGCTGCAAGAAGCCTTTGAATATATATATATATATATACATTATACATAAAGAGCTCGTGCCCTCGTCGGTGGGTGCTCCATTATGTTATCCTGTGCGCGATCTCCGGTCTCCCTCGGGATCGAGCTAATCCCGAAGTGACGCATCACACCGCGACCTTCAGCCCAGGAATTCAGAGAAAGATTTTTTAGCTGTACAAGTTGGACACATTTTTTTTAAGTGCATGAAAAAAATGCTAAAAAAAATTTTCAGAGCTTCGTTGTAATAATTTTATTATTTTTTTTAGCATAGCCGTTTATTTATTCTACTTTTATGCAACATTTTTTTCAACTATTTTCTAGCATGTTGATAATGACAAGTAAATTGATAAATTGATAATTGACCAAAAATGATAATAAATTGACAATTATTAGCAATTTTAATTGCTGAAATTAAATTGATAATTGATCAAAAATGATAATAAATTGACAATTATTAGCAATTTTGGGTAATTTATTCTTGTTTAAAATTGGAATAGAAATAAAAATAATGGGACATTGTATTAATGGTTATTCAGAGAATAATTCAGAGAAAGATTTTTTAGCTGTACAAGTTGGACACATTTTTTTTAAGTGCATGAAAAAAATGCTAAAAAAAATGTTCAGAGCTTCGTTGTAATAATTTTATTATTTTTTTTAGCACACGCCGGTTATTTATTCCACGAATAATTTTATGCAACATTTTTTTCAACCATTTTCTAGCATGTTGATAATGACAAATAAATTGATAAATTGATAATTGACCAAAAATGATAATAAATTGACAATTATTAGCAATTTTAATTGCTAAAATTAAATTGATAATTGATCAAAAATGATAATAAATTGATCATTATTAGCAATTTTAATTGCTGAAATTAAATTGATAATTGATCAAAAATGATAATAAATTGACAATTATTAGCAATTTTGGGTAATTTATTCTTGTTTAAAAATGCCATAGAAATAAAAATAATGGGACATTGTATTAACGGTTATTCAGAGAATAATTCAGAGAAAGATTTTTTAGCTGTACAAGTTGGACACATTTTTTTTAAGTGCAGCGATGCTAAAAAAAAAATGTTCAGAGCTTCGTTGTAATAATTTTATTATTTTTTTTAGCACACGCCGGTTATTTATTCGACGAATAATTTTATGCAACATTTTTTTCAACCATTTTCTAGCATGTTGATAATGACAAGTAAATTGATAAATTGATAATTGATCAAAAATGATAATAAATTGATAATTGATCAAAAATGATAATAAATTGATAATTGATCAAAAATGATAATAAATTGACAATTATTAGCAATTTTAATTGCTAAAATTAAATTGATAATTGATCAAAAATGATAATAAATTGACAATTATTAGCAATTTTGGGTAATTTATTCTTGTTTAAAAATGCCATAGAAATAAAAATAATGGAACATTGTATTAATGGTTATTCAGAGAAAGATTTTTTAGCTTTACAAGTTGGACACATTTTTTTCAAGTGCAGCGATGCTTAAAAAAAATGTTCAGAGCTTCGTTGTAATAATTTTATTATTTGTTTTAGCACACGCCGTTTATTTATTCCACGAATAATTTTATGCAACATTTTTTTCAACTATTTTCTTTCTTTATTGATAAATTGATAATTGATCAAAAATGATAATAAATCGACAATTATTAGCAATTTTGGGTAATTTATTCTTGTTTAAAAATGCCATAGAAATAAAAATAATGGGACATTGTATTAATGGTTATTCAGAGAATAATTCAGAGAAAGATTTTTTAGCTGTACAAGTTGGACACATTTTTTTTTAAGTGCAGCAATGCTAAAAAAAATGTTTAGAGCTTCGTTGTAATAATTTTATTATTTTTTTAGCATACGCCGTTTATTTATTCCAGGAATAATTTTATGCAATATTTTTTTCAACCATTTTCTAGCATGTTGATAATGACAAATAAATTAATAAATTGATAATTGATCTAAAATGATAATAATTTGACAATTATTAGCAATTTTGGGTAATTAATTCTTGTTTAAAAATGCCATAAAAATAAAAATAATGGAACTTTATATTTTTCATTACTTTTATTTTAGGACATTTTATTTAGTTGTTATGGAAATTTTTTTTAACCACATTTTTATATGGTTTTTTTTTACCATATTATGGAAAATGGTTTTTAAAAATGTTAAATTGTTAATAAGACACATCTTTGGTCTTATATTAATTTTTGCAACTTTCCCATAATTTTTTAAGTTCATCGCTTTCGGAACTTGGTTGCAATAATTTCATTATTTTTTTAGTATACGCCGTTTATTTATTCCACGAATAATTTTATGCAACATTTTTAAAAACTGTTTTCTAGCATATTGATAATAGAATGTCTAAATAGTTTATTAGAAATTTTGTTTAATTAATTCTTGTTAAAAAATGCCATAGAAATAAAAATAATGGAACTTTATATTTTTCATTACTTTTATTTTATGACATTTGATTTATTTGTTATGGAAATTTTTTTTTTTTTACGATATGGTGGAAAATAGTTTTAAAAAATATTAAACTGTTAATAAGACACATTTGTGGTCTTATATTAATTTGCAAATTAGTGCATCGCTTTCAGAGCTTCGTTGCAATAATTTCATTATTTTTTTAGTATACGTCGTTTATTTATTCTACGAATGCAACATTTTTTTACTATTTTCTAGCACGTTGATAACAAATGTTTATTAGAAGTTTTGTCTAATTAATTCTTGTTCAAAAATGCCATAGAAATAAAAATAATGGAACTTTATATTTTTCATTACTTTTATTTTAGGACATTTTATTTATTTGTTATGGAAAGTTCTTTTTTACCACATTTTTATATGGTTTTTTTACGATATGGTGGAAAATAGTTTAAAAAAATGTTAAATTTTAAATAAGACACATCATTGGTCTTATATTAATTTGCAACTTTCCCATAAATTTTTGAGTGCATCGCTTTGAGAGCTTCATTGCAATAATTTCATTTCTTTTTAGCATACGCCGTTTATTTATTGCACGAATAATTTTATGCATCATTTTTGAAAACTATTTTCTAGCATGTTGATAATAAAATGTATAATTAGTTTTTTTAGAAATTTTGTCTAATTAATTCTTGTTTAAAAATACCATAGAAATAAAAGTAATGGAAAAAGTATTTTTTATTACTTTTATTTTAGGACCTTTTATTTATTTGTTATGGAAAGTCTTTTTTAACTACATTTTTATATAGTTATTTTACCATATGGTGAAAATAGTTTTAAAAAATGTTGAATTGTTAATAAAAATTAATATGAGACCAGACATAAACATTTTTGGTCTTATATTAATTTGCAACTTTCCCATCATTTTTCAATTTTCTCTATTTATTTATGCGATGCATAATTTAAAAAAATCGTTTATTTATTATTAAATAATCCAGTTGTCATTAAAATATCCACAAAATTATTATCTTTCATTTTAAAAAGTACAAAAACGTTTTTCCCCAAAAATTCATGGAAATAGTAATAAATTTACTTTCTCCACTAATTCAACACCAAATAAATTCTTTAAAAACAAACTTTCGTCGAATTTTTTTCTTCAATAAATTGTTCAGATATTTTAATACCAATGGACTCGTGAAAACATGACGTATATATATAACATTTAAATAAATAAACGAATAGAGAAATTAGAAAATAATATGAGGATTGCAGCTCTGTTTTAATTTTTAATATTTCACTTTCTTCAACTTTCCCTGGGCTAAAGTATTTCTTCCTAACATGACGAACGCATTTTTCTCACGAAATCTTATTTTACACGCATATCTCGATTCTCTAACGTAGAATTACGAAAATGCATTTGATTGTTTCGTTCTTTTTGGCCCGATTTTTGACGTACGATGATTCTAACAGCGTTTTTTTTTCTTTTTGTGTTACCGATTAATGTAAACTGTGCTGCTAAGTACAACTACGTCCTTTCTTCTACCAGGTTCGTCACGTTCTCCGAAGAGGAGGGCGCACATGAGATGTCATATACTCAACGAGGGCCTCTTTTTTCTATCCTTGGTTGTATTTTTGCCGAATATCGTGCCGAGAACTCGGGACACCGAGTGAACACCCAATTTTCTTCTTATCGGCAAAGCCCTTAAGAGTTGAACGGATCTCGCTTCGCGAAGGAGCGCCTGGAATGCGAGGGCTGCTCCTGCAGGACTCTCCGCTGCGCTCACCTCGTAAAATTGACATCCATGGGCCAAGGACAACTGTTGACCCTCATCCACACAGACTTCTCTGCAATCAGAAAAAAAAAACAAAAATTATTCACGTTGAGTTTGGCAGTGATTTTTTTTTTTAGTGGACGGCTAATTTTTGTTACATTTTGTATTCAATAACAAAAAGAGACCTCTCTGCAATTCTTTAAGAAAATTATTTATGTTGAGTTTGGTAGCGAATTTTTATATAACAACATTTATTATTTAATAAAAAACACAAACTTCATCTACAAACGGTAAAAAAAAAAAAAAAAAAAAAAAAAATTATTTACGTTGAGTTTGATAGAGAATTTTTTAAGTGCAGCGTGAATTTTTATATAATATTGTTTTTTATTTAATAAAAACACAGACTTCTCTGCACTCAGTAAAAAAAAAAGAAAAATTATTCACGTTGAGTTTGGCAGTGATTTTTTTTTTTAGTGGACGGCTAATTTTTGTTACATTTTGTATTCAATAACAAAAAGAGACCTCTCTGCAATTCTTTAAGAAAATTATTTATGTTGAGTTTGGTAGCGAATTTTTATATAACAACATTTATTATTTAATAAAAAACACAAACTTCATCTACAAACGGTAAAAAAAAAAATAAAAAAAAAAAAATTATTTACGTTGAGTTTGATAGAGAATTTTTTAAGTGCAGCGTGAATTTTTATATAATATTGTTTTTTATTTAATAAAAACACAGACTTCTCTGCACTCAGTAAAAAAAAAAGAAAAATTATTCACGTTGAGTTTGGCAGTGATTTTTTTTTTTAGTGGACGGCTAATTTTTGTTACATTTTGTATTCAATAACAAAAAGAGACTTCTCTGCAATTATTTAAGAAAATTATTTATGTTGAGTTTGGTAGCGAATTTTTATATAACAACATTTATTATTTAATAAAAAACACAAACTTCATCTACAACCGGTAAAAAAAAAATAAAATTATTTACGTTGAGTTTGATAGAAAATTTTTTAAGTGCAGCGTGAATTTTTATATAATATTGTTTTTTATTTAATAAAAACACAGACTTCTCTGCAATCAGTAAAAAAAAAAGAAAAATTATTCATGTTGAGTTTGGCAGTGATTTTTTTTTAGTGGACGGCTAATTTTTGTTACATTTTGTATTCAATAACAAAAAGAGACTTCTCTGCAATTATTTAAGAAAATTATTTATGTTGAGTTTGGTAGCGAATTTTTATATAACAACATTTATTATTTAATAAAAAACAGAAACTTCATCTACAACCGGTAAAAAAAAAAAAAAAAATTATTTACGTTGAGTTTGATAGAGAATTTTTTAAGTGCAGCATGAATTTTTATATAATATTGTTTTTTATTTAATAAAAACACAGACTTCTCTGCAATCAGAAAAAAAAAACAAAAATTATTCACGTTGAGTTCGGCAGTGATTTTTTTTTTAGTGGACGGCTAATTTTTGTTACATTTTCTATTCAATAACAAAAAGAGACTTCTCTGCAATTCTTTAAGAAAATTATTTATGTTGAGTTTGGTAGCGAATTTTTATATAACAACATTTATTATTTAATAAAAAACACAAACTTCATCTACAACCGGTAAAAAAAAAAAAAAAAAAAAAAAATTATTTACGTTGAGTTTGATAGAGAATTTTTAAGTGCAGCGTGAATTTTTATATAATATTGTTTTTTATTTAATAAAAACACAGACTTCTATGCAATCAGTAAAAAAAAAAAGAAAAATTATTTACGTTGAGTTTGGTAGCATTTTTATATAATAACATTTTTTATTTAATAAAAAACACAGACTTCATCTACAACCGGTAAAAAAAAAAAAAAAAAAAAAAAAAATATTTACGTTAAGTTTGATAGAGAATTTTTTAAGTGCAGCGTGAATTTTTATATAATATTATTTTTTATTTAATAAAAAACACAAACTGCAAATCAGTAATAAAACAACCAAAAATTATTTACGTTAAGTTTAGTAGTGATTTTTTAAAGGGAATTTTCATATAAAAACATTTTTAATGAAATATAAAAAAAATATTATTTGATTCAAAGAATTCATTTAATAATTTGTTGTCTAATTGAACATTTTAGTTTTATTCAAATTTACGGTATGGTTAGTCTTATAATTATTGTTTTTCGGTGGCAATAAAATGAAGTGCTTATAAATTTTTTTCGTAATAACTACACGGAATATTGATTTGCGATAAATTTCACTACAAATGGTAAGAGAAAGTGGAGAAGTATGCTTCTCTATTTTTCAACGCATAAATTATATTTTATTGTTTGTATAACAAAATATTCATAAAATTTATTTCACTTAAAATTTCATATTTCCGTTTGATTTATGCAAATTTTTCAACAAATGATGATGCACCTTAATGCAATAATGTAAAAAGAATTTTGGCAAAAAAGTCCTTAAGAAATTATTACTTCAAAGTGTGTCCATATTTTTCGAAAGAATTTCCACATTTTCTTCACTACATTCTCAACAATAAAAACATGTCCCAAAATACAATTCGTCACCTAAAGTATCTCCAAATCCAACACAAATTACCAAACCCACTTAAAATGATGTTTCAGTTCACCATCTACATTATTCATATCTCCCCCTCAATTTTGCTCTAACTTTACCAAGAAAAAGATCCTATTTCGATAGATAAATTCCTCAATCCTGTCTCCAATTCTCTACATCATCGCCCACACATTAGTCACCAGTACGGAAAATCCTAAATCCCTCGAAAATTCAAAGAACATGTTGGCCTGGCGTGAATCTATTCGAACTCAAGTTAAATTTAAGACACCTACTAACAATTGACGTTACAATTTATATATTTAATGCAAAACACGCACGTGGCTCAAAGCAACACAAGAGAAACCTTCTGGCTGTTTAGTCACGAGCACCAAAAATCCTAAATCTCTAAAATTCAAAGAACATGTTGGCCTGGCGTGAATCTATTCGAACTCAAGTTAAATTTAAGACACCTACTAACAATTGACGTTACAATTTATATATTTAATGCAAAACACGCATGTGGCTCAAAGCAACACAAAAGAAACCTTCCGGGTGTTTAGTCACCAGTACGAAAAATCCTAAATCCCTCGAAAATTCAAAGAACATGTTGGCCTGGCGTGAATCTATTCGAACACAAGTTAAATTTAAGACACCTACTAAAATTTGACGTTACAATTTATACATTTAATGCAAAACACGTGGCTCAAAGCAACACAAGAGAAACCTTCTGGGTGTTTAGTCACGAGTACCAAAAATCTTAAATCTCTAAAATTCAAAGAACATGTTGGCCTGGCGTGAATCTATTCGAACTCAAGTTAAATTTAAGACACCTACTAACAATCGACGTTACAATTTATATATTTAATGCAAAACATGCACGTGGCTTAAAGCAACACAACAGAAACCTTCTGGCTGTTTAATCACGAGTACCAAAAATCCTAAATCTCTAAAATTCAAAGAACATGTTGGCCTGGCGTGAATCTATTCGAACTCAAGTTAAATTTAAGACACCTACTAACAATTGACGTTACAATTTATATATTTAATGCAAAACACGCACGTGGCTCAAAGCAACACAAGAGAGACCTTCTGGCTGTTTAGTCACCAGCACCAAAAATCCTAAATCTCTAAAAATCAAAGAACATGTTGGCCTGGCGTGAATCTATTCGAACTCAAGTTAAATTTAAGACACCTACTAACAATCGACGTTACAATTTATACATTTAATGCAAAACACGCACGTGGCTCACAGCAACACAAGAGAAACCTTCTGGTTGTTTAATCACGAGTACCAAAAATCCTAAATCTCTAAAATTCAAAGAACATGTTGCCCTGGCATGAATCTACTCGAACTCAAGTTAAATTTAAGACACCTACTAACAATTGACGTTACAATTTATATATTTAATGCAAAATACGCACGTGGCTCAAAGCAACACAAGAGAAACCTTCTGGCTGTTTAATCACGAGTACCAAAAATCCCAAATCTCTAAAATTCAATGAACATGTTGGCCTGGCGTGAATCTATTCGAACTCAAGTTAAATTTAAGACACCTACTAACAATTGACGTTACAATTTATATATTTAATGCAAAATACGCACGTGGCTCAAAGCAACACAAGAAAAACCTTCTGGCTGTTTAGTCACGAGTACCAAAAATCCTAAATCTCTAAAATTCAAAGAACATGTTGGCCTGGCGTGAATCTATTCGAACTCAAGTTAAATTTAAGACACCTACTAACAATTGACGTTACAATTTATATATTTAATGCAAAACACGTATGTGGCTCAAAGCAACACAAGAGAAACCTTCTGGCTGTTTAATCATCAGTACCAAAAATCCTAAATCTCTAAAATTCAAAGAACATGTTGGCCTGGCGTGAATCTATTCGAACTCAACTTAAATTTAAGACACCTACTAACAATCGACGTTACAATTTATGTATTTAATGCAAAACATGCACGTGGCTTAAAGCAACACAAGAGAAACCTTCTGGCTGTTTAGTCACGAGTACCAAAAATCTTAAATCTCTAAAATTCAAAGAACATGTTGGCCTGGCGTGAATCTATTCGAACTCAAGTTAAATTTAAGACACCTACTAACAATTGACGTTACAATTTATACATTTAATGCAAAACACGCACGTGGCTCACAGCAACACAAGAGAAACCTTCTGGCTGTTGATGTTACTCCTGTAGCGTTAAGTATCGCCCGAGTTAACTCGTATTTTAAGTGGCCGATGTCGAGGATGGTTGACCGCGGTACCACTAAGAAATTCAATGGGGGGTTAGCATTAGGTAAGAAAGAAAAGAGGTAAAGGGGGTTCACAGTCTGGCTGAAGTGACGCCCCCCCCCCTCACGATATTTATGGACGCAATTAAATTCGCGGAACACGTGATATTCGCGAAGCTATCGAGCCTAAACGCGTGGGAGTGCCATACACCTCTTGTTGGTTGGTTTGCCTGGTCTTTCACTCGTGATGCTACCGAGGCGAGAGCCGCCACATTTCGAGCTCACTCACGCTGCAACATATCCTGCAGTTCGTATGCATGAGCTTCGTCGAAACACAAGTGAGGTGAGGAATGGGGAGGCGGGGGAGGGGGGAACGACGACGACGCATGGCCGGGAGATGCACAATGTCCGTTAATCCGTTCCTCTTTATTTTATACTCGTGGTCCCGTGTTTTACGAGCAATAGCGTTAGATTCCCGAGGGTCGAGGCGACTAATGCTTGCATTTAGCAGTACCGGTTTTTTTTTCTTTTTTTTTTTGCGTTGGTGCTTATTGTGCTGCAAGTTGGAGTTTGAAAGGCATTGGATGGTTAGGCTACGTGGCTCAGTCAGTGAAAGGGTAGTACCGATTAGTAACTGTTTGAGATACAAGATGTAATTATTTTGTGGTGACATTTGTCAAATGTTAACAATGAGAATGTAGAATTTGTAGTAAAAGGAGTACAAGGATGTACAAGGAGAATTAAAAATGGCTGGTCTTGGTATGAGGATTTAAGGTTGTAATTTTTGCCGCAGATTTTTTTTTTTAATTGAGTTATTTTTCCGTATGCTCTACTCAGGCTTTTAGGTGTCCCCCTTTCCCCGTTCCACGTTCCTTCGTAGAGTCGCCCTAGACTGTTGTCCGCAGCCATGCTGCCTAATGCAATACTGTATCGCATTTGCGATATGCATTTAAATGGTAATTTCAATACTTAGACCGGATACAATTTGATTACAAAGTGAATCGGTATCTAGAAAAATCAGTATCCAGAAAAATCAGTATCCAGAAAAATCGTTATCCAGAAAAATCAGTATCCAGAAAAATCAGTATCCAGAAAAATCGGTATCCAGAAAAATCGGTATCTGGAAAAATCGGTATGTGAAAAATCGGTATCTGAAAAATTGGTATCTGAAAAATCGGTATCTGAAAAATTGGTATCTGAAAAATTGGTATCTGAAAAATCGGTATCTGAAAAATCGGTTATGAAACAATCGGTTATGAATAATTGGCTTTTAAAAAAATCGACCGCGGTTCAATTGGTGATGAAAAATTCGTCTACAAAAATGTTTGTTGAAGGAAATATTGGCCGATTTTCCGTCAACCCACCCTTTTGTGAGTTTGTTGTTAGTTGTTTTACGTTTGATTTTTCCGTAGATTTTATATTTTGATTTATATTTATACAGGAAATTTTTCTTGCTGCAGGGATTTTTTTTACTAAGTTTGCTCTTCACGCTCGGCATAGGGTTTTTGAATGGTACTTTCAATACTTCGATCGGAAGGAATTTTATTACGAAGTGAATCGGTATCTAGAAAAATCGGCTATGATAAAAATTGATCGCGGTACAATTGGTGGTGAAAAATTCGTCCACACAAA
This sequence comes from Ephialtes manifestator, assembly GCA_963970395.1. NCBI lineage: Eukaryota > Metazoa > Arthropoda > Insecta > Hymenoptera > Ichneumonidae > Ephialtes > Ephialtes manifestator. Next base: position 5,923,174 of record OZ019968.1, on the reverse strand, counting down.
TTTTGTCTGAAATTTTAATTGACCGATTTTCCATCAGCCGATCCTTTTGTTAGCCGATATTTTACTTTTGATTTTTCCGTAACACAATTGGTGATCGGACAATCGACCATAGAAACCCAGTACAAAGGAATCGATCCTACGGAGATTTCGGCCAATGTTTCAGTAAGTTTAGTGCGTCGTCGATTTTTCCGAACGGAAATGTAGATGACCGATCTTTTTGACGGCTGGAGAAAAATCGGTTGCGGCGTAAAAATGGAAATTGAAACTGAGACTGATTCAACTTTTGCTCGATTTTCTATGAGGCTATTGGTTTATTTTTCTGCCGATTTTTCGGCATCCCGGTTATCCAATGCCCGATTTTTAGACGATTTCGTAGAGTGCCATAATCGATCTGCGAATTTCAATATTGGCCGATATCACATTAGCGCATTCTTATATCGGCTTATTTTTTCACAGTCATTCATACAACGTCTGATTTTTAGCCGATTTCATATTCATCGCGCGATACTTTTTCTAAGTTGCAACAATGAAAATTTCCAATTATCGGATAACTCGATTACCTTAACCGCTAACTTCAAGATCCACGAAGATGGTACAAATTGTAAAAATCCATTTTCTTTTAGCTTATTCATCCGATCTCTAACATATCGTTTAGTTTATAATAAATATAAATCGTTTCGCTGGCGGACGAAGCGCCATAGTAGATCGGCGGTATTACCCTACATTCCAACATCTATCTCCCTCAGTCTGATCAAGAGTACCTCCTCCTCCTCCTTCTCATAGCGTTAGTCGTTGAGGTACAACTCATATGTTATACTGCTTGTAGATATAATGTACACTACCGATATTTAGATAAATTACCGATCTTTACCGGCTGGAGAAAAATCGGCTACGTAATAAAAATGGAAATCGAAACAGAGACTGATTTAATCATTGCACGACTTTCTTTTTAAAAAATCTTGAATTTAAAAAGACAATAAAACAGGCTATTGATATTTTTTCAGCCGATTTTTCCGCATCCCGTTTATCCAACACCCGATTTTTAGCAGATTTCATATTCATCGCGCGATACTTTTTCTAAGTTGCAACAATGAAAATTTCCAGTTATCGGATAACTCGATTGCCTTAACCGCTAACTTCAAGGTCAACGAAGATGGCACAAATTTAAAAAATCCATTTTCTCTCAGCTTATTCATCCGGTTTCTAACATATCGTATATTTTATAATAAATATAAATCATTTCGCTGGCGGACGAAGCGCCATAGTAGATCGGCGGTATTACCTTACATTCCAACATCTATCTCCCTCAGTCTGATCAAGAGTACCTCCCTCTCTTCCTCCTCCTCCTCCTTCTCCTCGTATGTTATACTACTTGTAGATATAATGCAAACTACCGATATTTAGATAAATGACCGATCTTTGTCGACTGGAGAAAAATCGGCAGCGTAATAAAAATGGAAATTGAAACAGAGACTGATTTAAACATTGTTCGATTTTCTTTTAAAAAAATCTTGAATTTAAAAAGACAATAAAACAGGCTATTGATGTTTTTCAGCCGATTTTTCCGCATCCCGTTTATCCAACACCCGATTTTTAGCAGATTTCATATTCATTGCGTGATACTTTTTCTAAGTTGCAACAATGAAAATTTCCAATTATCGGATAACTCGATTGCCTTAACCGCTAACTTCAAGGTCAACGAAGATGGCACAAATTTAAAAAATCCATTTTCTCTCAGCTTATTCATCCGGTTTCTAACATATCGTATATTTTATAATAAATATAAATCATTTCGCTGGCGGACGAAGCGCCATAGTAGATCGGCGGTATTACCTTACATTCCAACATCTATCTCCCTCAGTCTGATCAAGAGTATCTCCCCCTCTCCTCCTTCTCCTCCTCCTCCTCCTCCTCGAAGTCTTTGAGGCGCGACTCGTATGTTATACTACTTCTAGATATAATGCAAACTACCGATCTTTGTCGGCTGGAGAAAAATCGGCTACGTAATAAAAATGGAAATCGAAACAGAGACTGATTTAATCATTGCTCGACTTTCTTTTTAAAAAATCTTGAATTTAAAAAGAAAATAAAACAGGTTATTGATTTTTTTTCAGCCGATTTTTCCACATCCCGTTTATCCAACACCCGATTTTTAGCAGATTTCATATTCATCGCGCGATACTTTTTCTAGGTTACAACAATGAAAATTCCCAATTATCGGTTAACTCGATTGCCTTAACCGCTAACTTCAAGGTCAACGAAGATGGCACAAATTTAAAAAATCCATCTTCTCTTAGCTTATTCATCCGGTTTCTAACATATCGTATATTTTATAATAAATATAAATCGTTTCGCTGGCGGACGAAGCGCCATAGTAGATCGGCGGTATTACCTTACATTCCAACATCTATCTCCCTCAGTCTGATCGAGAGTACCTCCTCCTCCCCCCCCTCCTCCTCCTCCTCCTCCTTCTTCTCCTCCTCCTCGTAGCGTTAGTCTTTGAGGCGCGACTCGTATGTTATACTACTTGTAGATATAATGCCAACTACCTATGTCCTATCAACGTACACGTATCGTCCCGGCGTCTCGCGGATGCCGCATGCCAGCCACCGGTAGTCCCTCTCGTCGCCTTAATGGAGTTCATAAAGATTAGAAGCTAGCCACACGGCCAAACCACTCTAGTCTTCGGGCGCCCTCTGTGTGTAGAACGAGTTATACAGCGTAGCCTCATATCTATCCTTCTCTTACTTCTCTATCGTACGCATGACGTAGCGACGCACTTCACGCACACCCAGACTTGACGCTCATCGTTTCTCGCCGCTTGGACTACCTATGAGTATATGCATTTATGAATGCGTCGGGCTATACTATAGTTAACACACACGCCACAGCAGCAGCAGCAGCAGCAACACGTTATATCCGGCGTAAATCGAACATTAATAAACTTATCGCCAGTCGGCGATCTTGAAATTTCAACACGGTCAAACGGCGACGGGCGCCAACAACCCTGGCGAACGAACGAGAAAACGAGTCACAGCGGCGGCATCTCGCGAAACCCCAAGTTTTATCGACCGGAAACTGGTTGCCAAGGCATAAAGCAATCTGGATATTGCATACCCGTGCTACGCACAGTCTCTGTCACAGTTTTATCCTTTCCGTTTTAAACAGTCGATATAGGCTTTTTTTTCGTTGTGTGGTTTTGTTACACGGTGAGGAGATGATAAAAGTTGCCATAAATATGGGAATAATTCGTGTATTTATAAGAGTTTTGAAACAATTTATGATGCTTTTACTATCAGATCATTCTCTAAAAGGATTATAAATTTTATGAAAATTTTCACGTGTACAGAAATTAAATACACGACGCTAACGATCGGGTCGAAATTCCTTAAAAAGGTTGGAAGAAATTTCTGCACAATAATGTTGACTGATCTAGTAAATTGTTGTATTAATGTCAGAACGTAGGAGAAAATGTTACCTGATCTAAAAATTATATATGAATTTTTACTATAGAATTTCTAGAGGAATTTTTACCAGATTCTCCTCTTCGTCTATGCAACATATTTTTCATTCAATTTCGATCTACACGCTGGATGCATTTTATTTGTGTTCAGTATTTACTGTAGAACATTTATTTTATGGTGACTATTTTATTGTCTTTTTAAATTTAGGATTTGTCAAAAGGAACGGTAGACGGCCCAATAAGTGATTGTGTACTGATTCGAATATTGAATAGTTCCAAAACTACCATAACATGACGAGGTCGGAAAACGCCGTGAAAAAAAAACTGCTTAGCAACCGCGATTCTACTATTTATGTCGGTTGATTCATGACCGTTAAGCGGTAAATTGTACGGCGGAAAGCGACCGGTATTAGGCTACGGTTGTCCAACCCGACAGGGCAGTCTATTTTTCTTTGTGTTTTGCATTTATTGTGAAAATTTTGGTTTTCCATAATAATAAAGTGATTAGTATTTTGTGGAATACGACGGCATAAGAGAGTCGCGTAGGATAGGATGATCCCTAGAGATAGAAGGGCCCCGAGCGATAGCAAGATCGTGAGGGATAAGAAATGCATGTAGAATATGAAGGGCCCTAGAGACAGAACGGTCCCGAGTGATGGGATGGCCCTGAGGGATGGAATTGTTCCGAAGGGTGAGATAGTCCCGAGGAATGGAATTGTTTCGAAGGATGAGATGGCCCCGAGGAATGGAATTGTTTCGAAGGATGAGATGGTCCCGAGGGATGAGATGGTCCCGAGGGATGAGATGGTCCCAAGGGATGGGATGGTCCCGAGGGATGAGATGGTCCCGAGGGATGGGATGGTCCCAAGGGTTGGGATGGTCCCAAGGGATGGAATGGTCCCGAGGAATGGGATGGCCCAGAGGGATGGGATGATCCCGAGGAATGAGATGGTACCGAGGGCTGGGATGACCCTAAGGGATGGGATGGTCCCGAGGAATGGGATGAACCCGAGGGATGGGATGGTCCCGAGGGATGGGATGATCCTGAGGGATTGGATGATCCTGAGGAATGAGATGGTCCCGAGGGATGGGCTGGTCCCGATGAATGGGATGGTCCCGAGGGATGGGGGGTCCCAAAGGATGGGGGGCCCGGAGGGATGAAATGGTCCTGAGGGATGGGATGATCCTGAGGGATGGGCTGCCCCGAGGGATGAGATGGTCCCGGGGGATGGGGTAGTCCCGAGGGATGGGTCAGACCCGTAGGATAAGACGGTCCCATGGAATCAAGATTTCCGAGGAATAAAAGAGTCCCGAGGGATGGGAGGAGACCCTTAGGATATGACGGTCCCGAGGGCTAAGAGCGTCCCCAGGGATAGGAGAGTCCCGAGGGATAGGATATTCACGAGTGATAGGATATTTCCGAGGGATAGGAATGTTCTGCGGGATAAGAGAGCCCCGAGGGTTAGGAGATTCCTGAGGGATCGGGGCGTCCCAAGAAATAGGAAAGCCCTGAGAGATATGATGGTCCCAAGGGATAGGAAAGTCCAGAAGGATAGGGGAGTTCCGAGGGATAGGATTATCCGGTGGGATCATCCTCATAGATTATCACATTATCCAATCAGATAATCCAATGGGATAAGCCTAACTGTAAATTAAAACTACGGCGAGTGCATGCCGTGCGCGAGTCAAGACATTTTTTCTATAAACTTGGTAATAAATAAATAAATAAAAAGCATTTTATGTTTTACTTACTTATTTTATATGATTTTATTTCATTTTATTTAAAACCAAATAAAAAACGTAATGGAATGTATATAACGCCTTTCTATTAAAATCTAATTTTATATCTTAAAAAGAAAAAATGCGCAATCTCCTTATCAACAGTGTTTATGTAAATTCTTCATTACTAACTTAATTAATTACTTAATTAATTAATTTAAAAAAAATCCATTGAGAAATTTATATAACGCTTTTCTATTTAGATCTAATTTCATATATTCACAAGAATAAATGCGCGAAATTAATCTTAACAGCTTTTATGCAGATTCTTTATTACTTTTTATTAACGTCTCAGCGAACGTCAAAGACCGGACAGTTTGACTCGCACGACGAGAAAACGAGTAATTGGAATTATAGCCGAAGAGGAGTGAAGGACATGACGATTGGACATTAACATCTTGTTCACGGGACCGAGAAGGAAAAGATCTCGAACTCGCGGGCAGACATCTCTTCTTTCATACTCATTCTTATCGTCATTCCATTCCACGTTCTTTTCCTTCTTTCTCTTCTCTGTTACCGGCCGCAAAACTGCCGCGAGACTCGAGCGCATGTCGTTGCACTGTTTCGCTCAGTTCTTATTTCATCCTCTACCTCTTTTTTTATTTATTTTTATACTATAGTATGTTTCACTCTCACGGGCGAACGGCCGGACGCTCACGTGGGTTACACATATGCCCAACATCAGAGTCACTGCTTCGCGCAGATACTTTGGTATATGGGTCATTCCATACCAAGTGGGCCATTCATTTGCCAATTTTTCTGTAGTTTGTAAGCATAATAATTAAAATTCTGTGAAATTTTGAGAAAAATCGGAATGTTTTGTCTGAATGAAAAAAAATATTACTACTTAATTTTTTCAAAAAATGGCGAACATTTTTTTTGAGCTGCTATTTTTGCTGGCAAATTTTTTATTAAAAAGTACATTCAAAAACTTAAATTTTATATAGGATCAAATTTTTTGTACTGTCGGTAATTTTGAATATATAGAGAATTGAAAAAAATGGAATAAAAAAAATCGTTATTAAATTTTGGGTAAACCATAGGTACGAAAATTCTGAAATAATTTATGGATGTTTGTGATACTCTAAACAAAATTTGAAAAAATTATGAACACTCTTTGCGAACATACTAAATTTTCGTGGCCCATTTGGTATGGAATGACTCTATGGGCCATCACGCCAATTTTTCTTTAGTTTGTAAGCATAATAATAGAAATTCTGTGAAATTTTGAGAAAAATCGGCATGGTCTGTCTCAATGTAAAAAATATTACTACTTTATTTTGTCAAAAAATGGCGGACATTTTTTTTGAGCGGCTATGGCAAATTTTTTATTAAAAATGTACATTCAAAAACTTAAATTTTATACAGGATCAAATTTTTTGTACGATCGGTAATTTTGAATATACAGAGAATTGAAAAAAAATGGAATGAAAGATTTTTTTATTAAATTTTGGGTAAACAATAAGTACTAAATTTCTGAAATAATTTATGGATTTTTGTGATACTCTAAACAAATTCTGAAAAAATTATTAACACTTTTTGCGAACATACTAAATTTTCGTGGCCCATTTGGTATGGAATGACTCTATGGGCCATCACGCCAATTTTTCTTTATTTTGTAAGCATAATAACAGAAATTCTGTGAAATTTTGAGAAAAATCGGCATGTTCTGTCTCAACGAAAAAAAATATTACTACTTTATTTTGTCAAAAAATGGCGGACATTTTTTTTGAGCGGCTATGGCAAATTTTTTATTAAAAATGTACATTCAAAAACTTAAATTTTATACAGGATCAAATTTTTTGTACGATCGGTAATTTTGAATATACAGAGAATTGAAAAAAATGGAATGAAAAAAATCGTTATTAAATTTTGGGTAAACCATAGGTACTAAAATTCTGAAATAATTTATGGATGTTCGTGATACTCTAAACAAATTTTGAAAAAATTATGAACACTCTTTACGACCATGCTAAATTTGGGTGGCCCCCTTGGTATGGAATGATCCATATGGGACATTCATTTGTCATCACGCCAATTTTTCTCTAGTTTGTAAGTATAATACTTACAAACTAGAAATAGAAATTCTGTGAAATTTTGAGAAAAATCGGAATGTTCTGTCTCAACGAAAAAAACTTATTATTTCTTTATTTTGTTAAAAAATGGCGGAATTTTTTTTGTGCGGCCATAGAAATTTTTTGATTAAAAAGTACATTCAAAAACTTAATTTTTATATAGGAACAAATTTTTTGTACGATCGGTAATTTTGAATATACAGAGAATTGAAAAAAATGGAATGAAAAAAATCTTTATTAAATTTTGGGTAAACCATAGATACTAAAATTCTGAAATAATTTATGGATGTTCGTGATACTGTTAACAAATTTAAAAAACAATTATTAACACTTTTTGCGACCATACTAAATGTTAGTGGTATGGAATGACTATTGCATACCATTTCGTATGGAATGACTTGTATGGGCCATCACGTCAATTTTTCTTTAGTTTGTAAGCATAATAATGAAAATTCTGTGAAATTTTGACAAAAATCGGAATGGTCTGTCTCAACGAAAAAAAATATTATTACTTTATTTTGTAAAAAAAAAGCGAAAATATTTTTTGAGCGGCTATGAAATTTTTTAAATTAAAAATTTCATAGTTTCATTCAAAATCATCAATTTCATACAGAAATTTTTTTTTTGTATGTTCGGTAATTTTGAATGTACAGAGAATTGAAAAAAATGAAATGACAAAAATCGTTATTAAATTTTGAGCAAACCAAAGGTACTAAAATTCTGAAATAATTTATGGATGTTTGTGATACTCTAAACAAATTTTGAAAAAAATTATGAGCACTCTTTGCGACCATGCCAAATTTGGGTGGCCCATTTGGTATGGAATGACCCATATATAAGCTGTCGCGGGCTGTCCGACTTACTGACTTTATGAAGCGGTTCTTGCTACCGTATACGTTAAGAAAAAAAATTAAGTCTCTGCGTGTCTCCGCTACTTCTCTGTCCTCGACACACCTATTTGAGATACGTTTGTCCAACTTTTTGTTATTTTACTATAAGTATATCCATATAGGTTGAAATCAGGCGCCACCACCTACCGATTTATCTTGAGTATTAAGTATGGTGTTGCTTTGCAATAAATTCAATCAATTTATGGGAAGATTTTACAATGCCACCATCTCGTGGTGATATGTCGATGAGGATCGGTTTAAATTATTTCAATAAACGGTTTTAAAGTTTTTATCGCTTTTTAATGTCTTCCACTGTTTCTTCCTCATACCAGGAACGGGCAAAATATATTTAAACAACAAACAAAAAAAATTATTTATATTTTTCCACGCATTATTTTTTCGAGGGTAAATAATGAATGGATTTTCACTCATCATTTAACCTCGAAATGAATTACGAGTGGTGTTTCATTCACAATTTATTTTAATTTTAAATAATCATTTTTTATCCACTTATCCTTCATTCCGAGTTTAAATAACGAATGGTTTTCCGGAACGAGAAAAATGCTATTAATTATTTTTTATTATTATTAATTATTTTTAATTATTATTGACTATTATTAATTATTTATTACAGGAAACTTTGTTTTCAGGATCCTCTGTACGCCTATTTGAGATACGTTTGTTCAATTTTATGTTATTTTACTACAAGTATATCTATATAAGTTGAAATCAGGTGCAACTACCTACCGGTTTATCTTGAGTATTAAGTATGGTGGTGCTTCGTAATAAATTCAATCAATTTATGGGAAGAATTTTATAATGCCAGCATCTCTTAGTAATATTTTTATGAGCCTCGGTTTAAATTGTTTCAATAAATATTAAAAGGATGCAAAGTAGAATCTTGTATATTGCTTTCTCATTATTTTCAACTTTTTTAAAAATCTACTGCTATTAGTATGTCCACTGATTTTGGCTTCCTCATATAGAGCTTTGTAAAAAGTTAAAAATAACGAGGAGATAATATATAAGATTCTACTTTGCATCTTTGTTTTTAATCAATTTGAAACACTGAAGTTTAGTGAAATTTTCGTCGTCAAGGAATAATAACGAATAAATCAATTTATGGGAAGAATTTATGGGGTTAAATTGTTTTAATAAATATTTGAAACAATGTTATTATTCAAATTTATTTTTATTCCAAATTTAGAAGATGAGACGTCGATTTTCAATAATAATAAAACCAAAAAGTTATTAGTAAATGAATGAATTTTTTTTGTTCCAAAAAACTGTAAACCTTGATTTTTCTGCTTATAAAAATTAATTCCATTTTTTTCTCCGAATACATATGCTTTTTTCGACAACTTTCCATATCAATATTCTTTTTATTCAGAGGAAGAAATAAGAATATCCATTGACCTAAATTTTTCGGATGATTGAACGATAATTTTTGTACCAATGGGCTTCAAACAATATTTTACATGAGTTTGTAATAAAAGTGAAAAAAAAAAATTCATTTAGAAATCACGTTCGAAAAAATTAGCGAATTCGTTCGACAAAAAGTTATCTAAACATTTCATAAATATTTAATAATTTTTACGTTAATTCAATCATAATTTCTTTGCGAAATACTTAAATTTTCCATTGTGTAAAACTTTTGGTTGGGAATGTATGTCCACACACGTCCTTAATACTATAATTTCAACAGGTTCTGCTCAAATACTTCTCCATTTGTCCGTCTCCGATAAAACTTAAAAAAAAAAACGAAGTCATCTAATTGGGCAGGGTTTAGTAGGACTTTAAAAAGAAAAATAAAAACCAGCCTTAACTGACTGTTAGGAGAACGTGCAGGCAAACTTTCGTGAGTAAGGTGTCTACCTGCTACCTAACAGGGAGCTGCCTACCACGTTTACTAATACATGCAAATGTAATATTATAAGTCCGCTTGTTTCACGTCTATCCAAGTGTCAGAATGAAAAGGACTTGGCGCTCTCTCAAGACGGCCACCATGGGTATTTAGCCAGACAGCGGCACAAAATAAAATCAGTGTAAAAAGGAAAAATGAATAGTAAAAAAAAAAAAAAAAAAAAAAAAAAAAAAAAGTGGGCGAGAAAGCATCAGACAGTGGACGGAAATTGCGACAAGTCACACACAGAAAGCAAGAGCACGTTCCCCTAGAATCCAGCCGGCATGTGAAGCCTTCTTGGACGTTCGCCTGTCGTCGCCTTTCCGCATTTCGTACGTCTGCGTGTCGCAACTTATGGAATTCCCTTTGGTTCCCCGACTATTCAAGCTTCTTGCTCTCACTCTTTCACTCTTCAAGACGTATGGATACATACACACATGGCTTGCCAGTCTTATCGGTGAAATTAACTGCGCACAAACCGTTTTATCGGCGGGGAACTCGTGTGATTAATCGCTTGGACGGCCGTGACTTCATGGCGACCATATAGTGTTGCAGAAAGAATTTCCAAGCAATGCAAGTCACCTAAACTAGAGTATGTGTATTTCTGGCGGGAATTGTCTTTTTTCGAATGAATTCCTGCTTTTAGAATGAGAATGCCGCTCCTTTTTCTCGTGAGAAAAAGCTTAGGGCTTATCCACATGAGTATGAGGTGTCAAAAAGTTATGAAAACAAAGGAAAAATTCTGTGCAAAGTTATGGAAACAAAGGCAAAGTCTTTGCAAAATTTATGGAAACAAAGGCAAAGTCTTTGCAAAGTTATGAAAACAAAGGAAAAAGTCTTTGCAAAGTTATGAAAACAAAGACAAAGTCTTTGCAAAGTTATGAAAACAAAGGAAAAGTCTTTGCAAAGTTGCGGAAACAAAAGCAAAGTCTTTGCAAAGTTATGGAAACAGTGGCAAAGTCTTTGCAAAGTTATGAAAACAAAGGAAAAAGTCTTTGCACAGTTATCATAACAAACGCAAAATCTTTGCAAAGTTATGGAAACAAAGACAAAGTCTTTGCAGAGTTATGGAAACAAAGACAAAGTCTGCAAAGTTATCGCATTAAGGCGTATTTCTATTTGTCCAAGAATTTTTAAAAGCACAATTCTAAATTTGTGGTGAAATTGGTATTTTTAAAAAGTAAACTTGTTTTTAGAATGAGAATGCCCCTTCTTTTTCCCATGGCAAAAAGCTTAGGGCTCATCCGCATGAGTGTGATATGAGGTGTCAGAAATTGACCACATCTAATTTCAGAAACTCGAATGGAGAAAAGTTATTCCCACTTCTCCGAAAATCGAATTTATGGAAACAAAGGCAAGTCTTTTCGACATTATCGCATTAAGGCGCGTTTCTATTTGTCCAAGAACTTTCGAAAACAGAATACGAAATTTGTGGCGAAAATGGTCCTTTTCAAAAGTTATCCTGTTTTTAAAATGAGAATGCAGCTTCTTTTTCTATGATAAAAAGCTTAGGGCTCATCCGCATGAGTATGATATGAGGTGCCGGAAATTTTCCAAAAAAAAGCTTAGGTCTCGTCCACATGAGTGACGATATAAGGTCTCAGAAGTAGATCAGAAGGTAGAATCCATCTAGTAAAATATTGCACACCGTTTTTCGAAATTTTCGAAAATACATTAAGGTGCATCCTCATGTGCGAATAATTTTCGAAAGCTCTTATAAAGCTTATCATTATGAATGTTTCTACACAACAGTGCTAAAATAACAAAAAAATGAATCCCCAAGCAATAGTTGTTGCAAACATTAATGATCACAAATTAAGGCGAAACCTTTAAAAAAAATGGTCGTAAAATCAAGATGCAATATTTTTGCAAAAACTAGGTGCACATTTTTATTGCTATGGCTACGAGCTATGTATAGCGGTGCTATAAAAGATTCAAATTGCTGCGAACGTGTATGGAATGCTTGATCATGTTTGCAATAATGAAATCGTTCAATTAGAAAGTGTCCTCTTACGATATCCATAGTTATATGCATATGTAGTATATCCATATGCATAATCAGTCTACTGCATTAGCCACGGTAGCCGCAAAACACACACGGAAAATGTTTTCGTTGCGTCTGCTCAGGTAACGTTTTCTTTCCAGTCATCGGAGACTGTAAATCGTTGGTAAGATATTTATATTTTTCGGATTTTAATCAAGGTTTGAAAAGAAGAATGTAAAATATTATTATCATTGACATCCAATAAAAACGAGATATTTCCTTTTTTTTAAGATTGAGTTGTTAAAAAATTGGAAATTTCACATTAAATAATTTTAAAAAATGTTTCATTAGTTATTTAATCGAATACAAATTCCAAGAAAACTCGGTATTCAGATCTAAATCTATTACTGATTTATCTGAATTTAGTATTTCAATATACACAAATTACTGATCCCAATTTATGTATTATTGGAATAGAAGTAACTAATCTCACCGAAATTAGTCATCAAGTGAAAATGAATTACTAATTTTACTTTGTTTTATTAAATTTATAAAATTTACTATATGAATAACTATCGAACCAAACGAAATTCCTAATTTCGCAGAAATTGATAGCTCGATTCATTAGTGATTAAATCAGAAGAAATAATGAATTCCACAAAGAAATTAGGAATTTATCGGTAAAGTACAAAATTTAAAAAAATTCCGATCTTTGGTTGAGTACGTCACTGAGATTCTCGTTGCGACACTTTGACTTATTTTATTCTTATTTTACATTGATGATATTTAACGGCGCGAAATAATAAAAAGATTGGAAATAAAAGGCGAGATCGTTGAGGATCGCGTGAACCCGGTTTCTAGGTGAACGTGGCGGCTGGGAGACCGATATCTGTTTGCTGATACAGGTATAAACCACTGCCGGGTGTGTCACTTTGACGCGAGAAGCGGCTCTCGAGGCCGATCGGTTATTTTGCGGTGAGGCGTCGTGGCGCCTCGATCACACTCGTGTCTCTCTCAAACACCCGAGAATCCAATTTCCGTCAGTATTGCAGGTCGCGTGCACGCGACGACCAAGAGAACAACGCGCGCCGAGACCGCCGCTTTTCGAAATCGTCCAGGAAGCGCGATGGAAAGATCCTATTACAGAGCCTGGCGCAAGGTGGAAAGTGAACCGAGAGTGTCCGTTGCACAGTGGCGGAAAAGGTGGGCCAACGATGTTTTCCCACGTGCGCAACACAACACGCAGTATAGAATCAATTCAAACTTAACAAGATTTGTCCTACATTTTTTAAGTTAATTATTCCACTATTTACTAGTTATTTAGTCTCCAACTGCCAAATGCTTCGCTTTTTTTCAAATTATATATAGCGATATTTACTATATACTATAGATTATTGTGGCTCGCATGGCCATTTTTTTTATTGGTCTCATAAGGGACTTAGAAAAATTCCGGGCTTGAGGCCTTAGAGGGACTTAGAAGAATTCGAGCTTGGGTGTGTCAATTGACCCCGGCCAGTATGGGTCTGGAGGTCCCATTGCGGGACTTAGAAAAATTCAGCCCAAGACACTTGGGGAACTTGGAATAATTTCGACTTGGGTGTGTTATTTGGCCCCGGCCAGCTCGATTATCCTACACGGCGACGGTAGCGGCGTCGAGATCTTTTTATTTTATAAAGAGATTATAGAGAAAGGTCCTAGTTAATAGAGGTAGATCACGAGGGCTTGAGTGAGGGAGGCCGTGAGGGATAAATGGAGGACTCGAGGTTCTAAAGAAGGTTCGAGGTATTGAGGGAGTTCCCGAGGGATAGAAGGAGGTGCTAAGGGGTTGAGGGAGGTCCTCGGGGACTGCCGGAGGTCCCGAGAGATTGAAGAAAGTACCGAGGGATTGAGGATTGAGGAACTTTCGAGTGATTGAAGAAGGTCCCATGGGTGAGTGAGGTCCTGATGAAGCGAGGTAGGTCCCCATGGGTCGACGGAGGTAAGGAGAGATCGAGGGATTGAGGGAGGTCCCGAGGGGTTAAGAGAGGACCAACGGTTGGGGAAACTTTCGAGTGATTGAAGAAGGTCCCGTGGTGCAATGGGGTTCTATTGAATTGAGGTAGGTCTCGAGGGATCGACGGAGGTACGGAGAGATCGAGGGATTGAGGAAGATATCGAGAGATTGAGGAAGGTACCGAGGGATGGAGGGAGGTACCGGTGGTTCGAGGAAGGTCCCACAGGTTGAGGGTGGTACCGAGGGATTGAGGGAGGTCCCGAGGGATAAGGAGAGGACCAAACGGTTAGGGAAACTTTCGAGTAATTGAAGAAGATCCCGTGGTGCAGAGAGGTCCTGATTAATTGAGGTAGGTCTCGAGGGGTCGACGGAGGTACGGAGAGATCGAGGGATTGAGGAAGGTATCGAGGGATTGAGGAAGTTACCGAGGGATTGAGGGAGGTACCGAGGGATCGAGGAAGGTCTCACGGGTTGAGGGTGGTGCCGAGGGATTGAGGGAGGTCCCGAGGGATAAGGAGAGGACCAAACGGTTGGGGAAACTTTCGAGTGATTGAAGAAGATCCCGTAGTGTAGAGAGGTCCTGATGAATTGAAGTAGGTCTTGAGGGGTCGACGGAGGTACGGAGAGATCGAGGGATTGAGGAAGGTACCGAGGTATCGAGGGATCGAGGGAAGTCCCGAGGAATTGAGGGACGTCCTGACGAATTATGGTAGGTCTCGAGGGATAGAGGGAGGCCCCGAAGTATTGAGGTAGGTGCGGAATTGAAGGAGTTCCCGCGGGGTAAAGGGACGTTCCACAAAATGGCAGGAGGTCTTATGGCAAGTGTCATTATACAATCATTACTATAGTACCATTATCATAGCAACCAGTGCGATAGCAACCATTGTCATAGTAACCTTTACAATCTGTAACCTTCAGCAGGCACCTGTATCTACGTAAGAAGATCAATTGTTGAGGTTATAATGGTGCAAGTGCTGGTATTGCCCAAGTTGTAGAAAGCCCTACTTTGTTCATGACAACAATGTAAACATGTGAAACTAATTCTCTTCCGCAAACAAATATTTTGACGTAAATAAATTAATGTTATTAAAAAACTTTAGGAGTTAAGGAATACAAATTTAATTAAAAAATGTCTGTCAAGAGACGTGATAGTGTATTAATGCCTAGCACTTAATTCAAACTTACCGAGCATGATCGAGATCCCTCTTGTTACCAAGGAGAAGAGCGGTGAAGTACGACGGCAAACGAAGATCTGCCAGTTGCTTTAGCAATCCCCTCGCTTCTTGGAAGCTCCGCTTGCACGTTACACTATACACTATCACGAAGGCTTCGCCCCATCTGATGTGTGAATAAAGGCAGCCGTTTTCCTGGAACAAAGAAACAAAAACCGACTGTTTAGTAAAATAATTTTTTCACTTTTCTTTCACGGCTGATTCTCATAATATATGACAAATTATTTTCAAATTGAAAAACGGCGTTGTAACCCTTAGAGTTGAGTGTTAAAAATTCCGTAATTGATTAACACATAAATATCAAATGCATTTCAAGTTCATTGTTCAAATGCATTTTTCAAGTGCATTTTTTAAGTGTTCTTTTCAAGTATGTTTTTCAAGTTTATTTTTCAAGTGTATTTTCCAAGTGTATTTTTCAAATGTATTTTCCAAGTGTATGTTTCAAGTTTTTTTTTCAAGTGTATTTTTCAAGTACATTGTTCAAGTGTGTTTTTCAAGTGTATTTTTCAAGCATATTTTTCAAGTGTATTTTTCAAGTATATTTTTAAAGTGTATTTTTAACGTGTATTATTCAAGTGTATTTGCCAAGTTCATTTTTCAAGTGTATTTTTCGAGTGTATTTTTCAAGTGTATTTTTCAAGTATATTTTTTAATTGTATTTTTGAAGTGTGTTTTGAGTGTACTGACATGAGAATCACCAAAAAACAAAAATCAACATAAACAAAGTTTCCTCCACTCTGTATCAAGAGTTGCAGAACATGTGTTGATAAAATCTGTCCAATAAAATAAATCAGCAAGTAAATCAATGAATCGACAGAGACTGCATTAATCCCTTAGCACTTGGGCATTAAAACCCTGTACATTGATTAATACATAAATATCCATCTTCGTTGACCTGATCCAAATAAATGCATTCCGCAAACGTAACCACATAAAAACGGCATAAGCATATCAATCGTATCTTCATTTCGTTTGCTTTCATATATTGCGGCATATTTTTCTCTCTTGACTCGCAAACGTTACTTTGTACGTTGCGCCGAAGATATAGAATTACCCAGAGAGAGAGAGAGAGAGAGAGAAAGAAAAGAGAGATGTGAAAGAGGACGACGAAAATGGCCTCTCCATTCTCAGTCGAACCGTGGGCGTCGAAAAATCTTGCAAACGCCTCGCGTCGTTGTGTGCCCTCCATCCGAGTCGATTAAGGTCGACTGCGTAAGGTTAAGGTTGTCCCGAATTTAACGGAGTGGCCCCCAATGGGCCCAACATTGCGGGCCTCACTCCCGAGTATATAACATTGCAAATAAACTCTTCGCTGCGAGAAGAGTTTTTCATCCTCCGGCAGAAGAAACCCAACGGACCGATCATTACTCACGTTGAGCCCTGTCGAATTAACATCGCGTGTAACATGGCAATAAATGAAGCGGCAAACAAAACAACAAGAAGTTGGTTGTACCTGTTGGTTGGGCTCGGTATCAATTCAGTATGGAGGATTCTTCGTATCACAAGAAGAAACTCGAGATAATGCTTCGGGCTGTATTAAGATTCTTCCAGAGCTGCAATATAACGAGGCATATCATTCCTACCACTGCGCTTGGTCATTCATTCAGCCTACTTGGAGATTTCAGTCTCAAGACTAGTAAGATAAACGAGGAAAATTGTTAAATTATAGGTGTCCAGGCAATTTGGAGTTTTTGTTTTTTTTTTAGAAGAACCTGAAGAAATGGCATTCTTGACTTAAGCTTTTGTAACGAAGTCACCGGTTTATTTGTGGCGATTTTTTTGGATTTCGTGATCACGTAGATGTTGTGTTAATTTTTTTTTTTTTTGTTGTCTTTCGATCAAGATAATTTGTCATTTTTGGTTAATAATTACTGTTAATATTGAATTTTATTTAATATACGATGTAAAATTAATATTGTAGTTAATAATTACTGAATTGCTGGTGTACGGGTAATATTACTTTTTAGAAGAACAGAAGAAATGAATTTCATAATTTGAGACTTTAAAGCGAATTAAGTAAATTGATTTTTTCGTATTGGGTAATATTTTTTTATCAACTTTTGAGCAAAATTATTCGTTGTTATCTCTTGTCTTATTTTCAGGAATAAGATAAGTGTTTTAACATGAATTTTAAAAATCATCATGTTAAGGCGCGTTTCCATTAATCAACGAATTTACATGAACTGAAAACCATCTTTAAGAAACAAAATAAAACAACAAATTATACTTTCGAACAATAACAAGATACAGAATTTACTAGCAAAAATGACTGCAAACCTATTGAAAAAATAATAGGTAGACAAAATACTGGAATATTTTAATTCGCAAAAATTACCAAAAAATACTGCATTTTTACGATAAAATAACGTCAAATTGGTAACATTATTTAATATTTAATGAACATTTTTTTGAATTCATGACAAAAAAAGTCTTTTTACCCCTTTAATGAGTTTTCACTGCGAGACTAAAAGCATTTACATGGTCCAATATTAATTACCAAAGGATTTTTAAATTTTCCACCTTCCCTGACAAGCAGTTAATGAAGTTCAATAGATGGCGGCCATAACTGTGTGATCACATATATAATTTTTCAAGTGCATTTTTCTAATGTATTTCTGAAGTGTATTTTTCACGTGTATTTTCCACATGTATTTTTTAGGTGATTTTTGGAAGTGCGTTTTGAAGTGTATTTTTGAAGAGTATATTTGAAGTATATTTTTGAAGTGTATTTTTCAAACGTATTATTTTAATGCATCTTTCAAGTGCAGGTACCAGTAAAAATACGTTAAAATTATCGGTGAAGTTTACGGCTCACATCAACACATGTACTTCGCCAAGTCTTTTGTTTTCTTCAATTCATGACAAAAGAAGTCTTTTTACCCCTTTACTGAGATTTCGCTGCGAGACTAAAAGCATTTACATGGTCCAATATTAATTACCAAAGGATTTTTTTATTTTCCACCTTCCCTGACAAGCAATTAATGCAGTTTAATAAATGGCGGGCACAACTATGTGATCACATATATAATTTTTCAAGTACATTTTTCTAATGTATTTCTGAAGTGTATTTTTCACGTGTATTTTCCACGTGTATTTTTGAGGTGATTTTTGGAAGTGCATTTTGAAGTATATTTTTGAAGTGTATTTTTGAAGTGTATTTTTGAAGTGTATTTTTGAAGTGTATTTTTGAAGTGTATTTTTGAAGTGTATTTTTGAAGTATATTTTTGAAGAGTATATTTGAAGTATATTTTTGAAGAGTATATTTGAAGTATATTTTTGAAGTGTATTTTTCAAACGTATTATTTTAATGCATCTTTCAAGTGCAGGTACCAGTAAAAATACGTTAAAATTATCGGTGAAGTTTACGGCTCACATCAACACATGTACTTCGCCAAGTCTTTTGTTTTCTTCAATTCATGACCAAAAAGCCTTTTTACCCCTTTACTGAGGTTTCACTGCGAGACTAAAAGCATTTACATGGTCCAATATTAATTACTGAAGGATTTTTTAATTTTCCACCTTCCCTGACAAGCAATTAATGCAGTTTAATAAATGACGGACACAACTATGTGATCACATATATAATTTTTCAAGTGCATTTTTCTAATGTATTTCTGAAGTGTATTTTTCACGTGTATTTTCCACATGTATTTTTGAGGCGATTTTTGGAAGTGCGTTTTGAAGTGTATTTTTGAAGTATATTTTTGAAGTGTATTTTACAAACGTATGTTTTTAGTACATCTTTCAAGTGCAGGTACCAGTAAAAATACGTTGAAATTATCGGTGAAGTTTACGGTTCACATCAACACATGTACTTCGCCAAGTCTTTTGTTTTCTTCAATTCATGACAAAAGAAGTCTTTTTACCCCTTTACTGAGATTTCACTGCGAGACTAAAAGCATTTACATGGTCCAATATTAATTACCAAAGGATTTTTTAATTTTCCACCTTCCCTGACAAGCAATTAATGAAGTTTAATAAATGGCGGGCACAACTCTATGATAACATATATAATTTTTCAAGGGCTTTTTTCTAATGTATTTTTGAAGTGTATTTTTCATGTGTATTTTCCACATGTATTTTTGAAGTGCATTTTGAAGTATGTGTTTGAAGTATATTTTGAAGTGTATTTTTGAAGTATATTTTTGAAGAGTATATTTGAAGTATATTTTTGAAGTGTATTTTTCAAACGTATTGTTTCAGTGCATCTTTCAAGTGCAAGTGCCAGTAAAAATACGTTAAAATGATCGGTGAAGTTTACGGCTCACATCAACACATGTACTTCGCCAAGTCTTTTGTTTTCACCTCACCCTTCAACGACGATGACGGCGACGACATGAACGTGCAAACGTGCTGGAAAAAGCTGCATCGTTAACGTTATGCATACAAATATATATAGTATAACCACTAACGCCGAGACCTTCTGTAATTGCTCATAAATATTTATTGATCGATCGGTATCAGGACAATTGAACTCTATATGCACTGTATTCTCTACTATGCATATATTGAACGAATGTTCGATGCGCTCGTTGAGAAGAGAAGTGGAAATGATGTGGTTGCGATATATTCTGTCTGTGTTTATAACGACGCCATGCATCGGTACAATCGTACAACGAGAGAGGTCGCTACTGTTGTGTAACGGAAAAAGTCTTTTCGTCTAGAGTGGAGTCAGTCTAATGTCGTTTATATATGCTAGAATAACAAATGAATAAGTTTGCGCATAACATATATTAAACGGTGAGACATTGAGCGTTAAACGGAGATAGAGATGTGAAACTGGAGACAGATGAAGCAAGAAGAAAAAGGAGGCAGCGCCACGATTGGCACGCTTGTGAAAGCCACTGGGACGAAGCGTTCCTAGAACGCGTTTATACCTCGAGTTGCCCCGAAATTAACTTCCCTTGCAATTCCAGCTAAGCGTTCTCAATTACGCAACAGCACTTGGCGCACTCTCTGGCTCGTCGTTCACAGTCGATTAACGAGAAACATTTTCTGTCTTAGTAACGAGATTGCGATTTCTGTAATCGATGCAGGACCAAATTAGAATTTTCTTTGTACAGTATGTCATTCTTTAGGAGTGGGTATCCATTGATTGTGCGGTGAATGTGCAATGTGGACGTTAATTCAATTAAGGATCACATATACATTGAATTTAAGGTTATATTGGGTTTTAAGTACTTTGTGCCAAGAAGTAAAAGTTTTTAAAAGTTAATATCAGAGGAAATACTAAGAACTTTGATCTTGAATAATTGTAAACCCACAAAGTAATCAATGAATGAGGAAAAGAAATATTAACATTGTTATTATTATATGAACACGTTATTTCGTGATGACTTTTTTTTTGTATTTTAGGAATTTTCGTTTTGGCAAGTGTTTAAGGCTGTTTTCATGACATTGGTCGCTTAATTGTAAATCATGTTGTGGATCTATGCATCTCTTCTTCTTTTCCTTGACTGAAAATTTGTTCCATGTGGTCTTAAGGGGAGGTAAATCAAACTGTTTTATCGGCAGATCTATGCCTCATTTTATGTTAGTTTAGGTCAAACATGTTTGTGTGCAAGTGAAGTAGGAATAATGAAGTACCCATAGTGAGAAAGAAATACGGCAAATATGTTTCATGTTGTTTTAAGGGGAGGTGTATTAAAGTGTTTTACCGGCGGATCTATGTCTCGTCTTACTTTAGGGTAGGTTAAACATGTTTGGGTGCGAGAGAAGATGAAATAATTGAGCACCTAGAGTGAGAGAGAAACACTGACAATGTCTTCCTTGCCAATTTAAGGGGAGGTGACCCAAACTGTTTTACCGGTGGCTCTATGCATCATCTTACGTTACAACATGTTAGGTCGAACATGTTTGGGTACGAGAGAAGTAGGAATAATGGAGCATCCAGAGTGAGACAAAAGTACTGAAATTATGTTTCATGTGGTCTTAAGAGGAGGTGAATTAAACTCTTTTACCGACGGATCTATGCCTCATCTTACCTTAGGTTAGGTCAAACATGTTTGTGTGCGAGTGAAGTAGGAATAATGGAGCATCAAGAGTGAGAGAGAAACACGGAAATATGTTTCATGTCGCCTTAAGGGGAGGTGAATGAAAGTGTTTTACCGGCGGATCCATGCCTCATGTTACCTTAGGTTAGGTCAAACATGTTTGTGTGCGAGTGAAGTAGGAATAATGGAGCATCCAGAGTGAGACAAAAGTACTGAAATTATGTTTCATGTGGTCTTAAGAGGAGGTGAATTAAACTCTTTTACCGACGGATGTATGCCTCATCTTACCTTAGGTTAGGTCAAACATGTTTGTGTGCGAGTGAAGTAGGAATAATGGAGTATCAAGAGTGAGAGAGAAACACGGAAATATGTTCCATGTCGCCTTAAGGGGAGGTGAATGAAAGTGTTTTACCGGCGGATCCATGCCTCATGTTACCTTAGGTTAGGTCAAACATGTTTGTGTGCGAGTGAAGTAGGAATAATGGAGTATCAAGAGTGAGAGAGAAACACTGAAAATATATTCCATGTCATTTAAAGGGGAGGTGAATGAAACTGTTTTACCGGCGGATCTATGCCTCATCTTACCTTAGATTATGTAAAACATGTTTGTGAGCGGGTGAAGTAGGAATAATGAAGTACCCAGAGTGAGAGAAAAATATGCGAAATATGTTTTATGTAGTCTTAAGAGGCAGTGATACCCCCCGCGGAAATTTTAAGCTGTTTTCTCCCGAACAGTATGGCAGATAGGGTCCGTATTTGGAGGTAATACGCGGAAGTATCGTAGAATTGGGCTAGGCTTCTAGCTCAATCTATTTAATCGTTTTTTTATGAGAATTAAAAACCAAATAGTGCGAGAGAGACAGAGTGCGAGAGACAGACCTATAGGCGTTTAACATCGGGCGTCGAAATTCCTACCGGTGTATCACTGCCACTTAAGGGGAGGAAAATCAAACTATGTTACCAGCGGATCTATGCCTCATTTTATCTTAGGTTATGTCAAACATATTTGTGTGCGACACGGTCTTACATACAAGTCTGGAAACTCTGGTGATGGGGGTGTCACCTTTAGCGAACACGTTTCGCATAGTTCTCATGGTGGCTACTAGGTGCGCTACACGTAAGGGATGTTGTTTACGTTACAGCTCGATACGTTGAATAATTAACTTTCCCAGAATTTTCGAAACTGTATTTTTGCAAATCTATGCGAAATTGTATTAAACAAAATGACGAAATCGTGTATAATTTCGACAAGTAAAACCGGCAACAAGAGTCTAACTGTGAAACGATCAGTGTTCAAAGTGCCGGCGGATCATATCTTACGCCAAAAATGGCAAGCTGCGATTGCTGCCGCTTTTCCGAAACAAAGTGCTTTAAAATCGAGCCAATTCGTCAGTGAAAGACATTTTGAACCAAGTTTCGTCATCCGAAAATATGTGAAACACGACGCAAACGGGAAATTGATTGCTGAAGTGAGTATAGTTATAAAATTATATATTTGCAAATTATTGGTTATGCGTATGGTATGCTGAATCATTAGCATCTAGCTAGCAATAAACTCGATTCCAATTAAGGCTTTTTGTTAAGGTTTTGTACAAGAATCCAAAACTGGACCCGGACGTAGTACCAAACATATTCATTGACAAAGATTTAAAAATACGCGCGCCACAAAATGGACAAATGCGCATGCGCGCCGAGCATCCCTCGATCGCAATGACCCGAGCGGTTGCAAGGTGAAGTATGAAAAACATTTTCGTTAGGACGTATCCCCCCACCACTTAAAATCTGTAGGAGTTTCCAGACCTGTATGTAAGACCGTGGTGTGCGAGAGCCTTTTTAATAAAGCTTAATTTCATTTTTGTTCGAATTAAGGGAGTGGGGAGTGGTTTGCTGTACATAAAAACGTTCTTTTCATGGAATCAATTTTTAAAAATATTTTTTGATAAATTATCTTTAAATTTATTGCGATTTTTCTAACAATGGTATAAAGATTCTCATAAATCTGATTTGGTGATAAGCCACCAACGACGAAGCAGTAAAAAAAGCACATGGCTGGATACCAGAATTTCTCCGCTTGTAGCGCGAAAAACGCGTATGAAAAAAATATATGCACAAAGGATATGTAAAATATACAAGATTCTTGCTCATAAAATATATGGAAATATATGCAACATTAATTTTATGCATGAATCACTTCTATATTTTACACATATTTTTTTGCATATATTTTACCAACATAAATTTCTATCGATGTAACAAAGAGTGTGTATACCGCTTTTACTGTACATGAATATAGCCATGCCAGGTACAGAATACGAAAAAAAAAAAAAAAAAAAAAAAAAAAAAATTTATCGACAAAATTCAGTCACCAATAAAATGACTCCACCAAATTTCAAATTGATCTATCAAATACTCGTTTTTTTCAATTCCCTCAAAATTTTTAATTTAATTTATATCCTCCAAATTCACTCGGCCAAAAAGCATCTCGGATGATTCAGTACCGAAACGCATCGTGTAGTCAACTGTTGTATCATAACACTTTAAGTTCGGGTCAATGGCGGGCCAAGCAACAAAATCGTAAAGTTCCGGCGACATTTATATTCTTTTCTTCTCGCATCTTTATTATGCATCTTCTTTTTTATTATCATTATCATCCGGGATTCTGTTTTTTTTTTTTTTTTTTTTTTTTTTTTTTATAGACACGTGACTTTCCGTCTGGTATACATGCCTAACCGTTAATCGAACGAGACTCTCAATAGGTCTCCCTTTCGCCTCGTTTTCTTTAGTGGCTGTATGGGTCATTCTATACCAAGTGGGCTACCAAAATTTAGCATGGTTGCAAAAAGCGTTCATAATTTTTTCAAATGTTCTCTAGAGTATCACGAACATCCATGAATTATTTCAGAATTTTAGCACCTATAGTTTGACCAAAATTTAATAACGATTTTTTTCATTTCATTTTTTTCAATTCGCTGTATATTCAAAATTACCGATTGTACAAAAAATTTGGTTCTGCATAAAATTTAAGTTTTGGAATGTAGTTTAATTTAAAAAATTCCATAGACATGCAAAAAAAATTACCGCCATTTTTTGACGGAATAAAGTAATAATATTTTGTTTCGTTGAGACAGACCATACCGATTTTTCTCAAAATTTGACAGAATTTCCATTATTATGCTTACAAAATACAGAAAAAATTGGCGTTATGGCAATTGAATGGCCCACTTGCTATGGAATGATCTATAACTTGCCTTATTTCATTTTTTTTCAATTCGTTGTATATTCAATATTACCGATCGTACAGAAAATTTGTTCCTGCATAAAATTTAAGTTTTTAAATGTACTATTTAATAAAAAAATGTCCATAAACGCTGAAAAAAATGTCCGCCATTTTTTCACAGAATAAAGTAATAATATTTTTTTTCGTTGAGACAGATCATACCGATTTTTCTCAAAATTTCACAGAATTTTCATTATTATGCTTACAAACTAGAAAAAAATTGGCATTATGGCAAATGAATTGCTTACTTAGTATGGAATGATCCATAACTAGCCTTATTTCATTTTTTTCAATTCGCTGTATATTCAAAATTACCGATCATACAAAAAATTTGGCCCTGCATAAAATTTAAGTTTTTGAATGTACTTTTTACTTAAAAAAATCTCCATAGACGCTAAAAAAAAAGTCCGCCATTTTTTCACAGAATAAAGTAATAACATTTTTTTTTCGTTGAGACAGAACATACCGATTTTTCTCATAATTTCACAGAATTTCCATTATTATGCTTACAAAATGCAGAAAAATTGGCGTTATAGCAAATGAATGGCCCACTTGGTATGGAATGATCCACAACTTGCCTTATTTCATTTTTTTCAATTCGATGTAAATTCAAAATTACCGATCGTACAAAAAATTTATTCCTACATAAAATTTAAGTTTTTGAATGTACTTTTTAATTGAAAAAATTCCATAGACATTAAAAAAAATGTCTGCCATTTTTTTACAGGATAAAGTAATAATATCTTTTTTCGTTGAGACAGACCATACCGATTTTTCTCTAAATTTCACAGAATTTCCATTATTATGCTAACAAAATGCAGAAAAATTGGCGTTATGGCAAATGAATGACATTTTTTTGAATTCGCTGTATATTCAAAATTACCGATCATACAACAAATTTGTCCTTGCATAAAATTTAAGCTTTTGAATGTACTTTTTAATAGAAAATTTTCCATAGGCGCTCAAAAAAAATTTCCGCCATTTTTGACAGAATAAAGTAATAATATTTCTTTCGTTGACATACCATACCGATTTTTTTCAAAATTTCACAGAATTTTCATTATTATGCTTACAAACTAGAGAAAAATTGGCGTTATGGCAAATGAATGGCCCACTTGGTATTGAATGATTCATAACTAGCCTTATTTCATTTTTTTCAATTCGCTGTATATTCAAAATTACCGATCGTACAAAAGATTTATTCCTACATAAAATTTAACTTTTTGAATGTACTTTTTAATAAAAAAAAATTCCGTAGACATTAGAAAAAAGTCTACCATTTTTTTACAGAATAGAGTAATAATATTTTCTTTTCGTTGAGATAGACCATACCGATTTTTTTCAAAATTTCACAGAATTTCTATTATTATGCTTACAAAATACAGAAAAATTGGCGCTTTGGCCCACTTGGTATGGAATGACCCGTAACTATATTGTCGTGTGGTATCGAGCGTGGCGGTAACATTGTCCGGTCGAGAATCGATTCGTGTGGGCGCGGAGCACACACAGCATCACCCAAAGGCCCTTTGCCACCCACGCGCGTGGCCAGTCTCGAGATACTCACAATGTGCTTGCCCCTCGTTCTTCGCTGATAGCCAACGATCTCCTCGTCCGCTCTCTCGCGCCTTCGAGCGCAAAGATTAAGAGGAGGAAGAAGAAGAAGAAGCGGTTACGCTGCGCTACCCGAGATAACGATCCCATGATTTTACTTAATATTCCCGGATATAATGGAGGTTACGGGGTAGCGAAACTCCATTTATCGATATCAATTGGACTCGGCAAGAAAGGCAAGAATATACCGCAATTATAATAACTATTATTACCCATACAGCAATTTTATCTATGATCCAAATAAGATTTTATGCTTTATCGTATCGTATTACACGCTTCCCTGACTGCACCGCTCGTGATTAAATATCTGACGTCAAATTAATACAAAGGAAAAAAAAAAGGAATTGTTAACAACGTAGAGCTTTGTAATAACACCCGGAGCCTGGGATCGAGTTTAATTTACTGCTAATTCTCGTGAAGTAGCGGATTTAGAAATCGTGTCTGAAAGTGTGCGGCTGTCGGATATATTTTCAATTTGTTTTCTTGGTAATTAATATTTTTGGTATCCTTACATACGTTAGTATATAATTGTGGACATTAAAGAAACAGCTAAGAAAATTGAAAATATAATAAGTAAGAAGGAAATCGTGTCTCACATTTTTCACTACCAAAAAATGAAAAATCCTTTTGTCCCATATGGCTCATTATGTCCCACATGGCTCATTATGTCCCATATGGCTTATTATGTCCCATATAGCTCATTATGGCTCATTATGTCCCATATGGCTTATTATGTCCCATATAGCTCATTATGGCTCATTATGTCCCATATGGCTTATTATGTCCCATATAGCTCATTATGGCTCATTATGTCCCATATAGGGACATAATGAGTCATTATGACTCATACGGCTCATTAGGACTCATGTGGCTCATTATGATTCATATGGCTCATTATGTCCCATATAGCTCATTATGACTCATACGGCTCATGAGGACTCATGTGGCTCATTATGATTTATATGGCTCATTATGACTCATGTGACTCATTATGATCCATCTGGCTCATTATGACTCATGTGGCTCATTATGACTCATATGACTCATTATGTCCCATATAGCTCATTATGACTCATATGGCTCATTATGTCCCATATAGCTCATTATGACTCATACGGCTCATGAGGACGCATGTGGCTCATTATGATTGATATGGCTCATTATGACTCATGTGGCTCATTATGATTCATATGGCTCATTATGTCCCATATAGTTCATTATGACTCATACGGCTCATGAGGACTCATGTGGCTCATTATGATTTATATGGCTCATTATGACTCATGTGACTCATTATGATCCATATGGCTCATTATGACTCATGTGGCTCATTATGGCTCATATGACTCATTATGTCCCATATAGCTCATTATGACTCATATGGCTCATTATGTCCCATATAGCTCATTATGACTCATACGGCTCATGAGGACTCATGTGGCTCATTATGATTGATATGGCTCATTATGACTCATATGGCTCATTATGTCCCATATAGTTCATTATGACTCATACGGCTCATGAGGACTCATGTGGCTCATTATGATTTATATCGCTCATTATGACTCATATGGCTCATTATGACTCATATGGCTCATTATGACTCATATGGCTCATTATGACTCATTATCATTCATATGGCTCATTATGACTCATACGGCTCATAATGATTCATATGGCTCATATGGTTCATATGGCTCAGATGGCTCATTATGATTCGTATGGCTCATGTGACTCATTATGACTCATACGGCTCATTATGACCCATGACTTATTGTGTCCCATAGGACTCATTATGTCCCATATGACTCATTTCTGATCGACTGATTATGTCTCATTTCTTCCTGTGGCTTTTTCCTACACAACTAATTTTCTCTGCACGTGGCTCATTTTGTTCTGTAACTTATTCGTCATATGATCCATTTCATTCCTCGCGGCTCATTGTTTTACTTGTTGCGTTCTACGGCCCATTGGAAAAAAAATAAAGTTGATGGTGAAGAACAAAATATGATTGATTAAAGGGCAATTCAGATCACAACAAAATTAAATAAGTTGGAGACAGCGGCCCTTTGAAACTCATATGTCCCAAGGTATCCCATGACTTTTTCTCATATGGCTTATTTTGTCCTTAGGGACTCATTTGTTCGATGGCTCAATGGAGAACAAAAATTGAGATGTTCGAGGATCATTTCTTTTTTAAATCGCAGGGCGATTCGCAATATTTAAAACATTACATAAATTGTGGGCAATTAACATTTAGTTTCATGGCATATTTGTCAAATAGCTCATGTCGTCACATTGCTCATTTTGTCCCATGACTTCTTCTTACTATGTTCCATGACTAATTCCCTGTCATATCTTATTGTGTCCCACCGTCTCTTGCTATGAATCTGCAGTATCGATCTTTTCTTTTTTAAATCTCGTTTCAATGTGAGAAAACGTCATAAACGATTTTTACCGATCGAAACGGAATATCAAAGAGATCAGATGAGACGTCAACAATAGTCAGACACTTCGATCACGCCCTATACTTGCTATCGTACATCGGACCATGTTATTCAAGAAGTCTTTGGTCATTCTGTTCGTTGGCAGTTTTCTCTCTTTCTATCGCTTGTGACGGATGCGATGATCCACCGACTTATGCAACTCTCTCTCGTGGAACTCTGTGGTCGTAGCTCACGTGCGGAGTTGAGGTCGCGGTGGGGCTGCAGTCCAGGGCAGGTCGTAATAGTACAAGAGACATAGCGGGCTCGTACGTTCGCTATCTCAACGTAACGAGGGCGTTCACGAGGTCCGACACCGCGGGAAGTCCGCGTTATTGCAGTAAAACGCTTCCTACCGAGTTTGCGTTCGTCGCTTACATACATGTATGTTTATATGCATCATAGTAGAGTAAAGGAAGTCTCTCAGCTCAAAGCGAAGAATCCCAAGCATGATTATACATATATTCTGTGATCTCGTCGAGTCTACATGTTATTTTATATGTGTATATGTGTATATACGGGTTATTTCATACCAATTGGGCCACCCAAATTTGGCACGGTCGCAAAAAGTTTTCATAATTTTTTCAAAATTTCTTTAGAGTATCACGAACATTCATAAATTATTTCAGAATTTTAGCACCTATGGTTTGCTCAAAATTTAATAACGATTTTTTTTCCATTCGCTGTATATTCAAAATTGCCGATCGTATAAAAAATTTGTTACTGTGTAAAATTTAAGGTTTTGAATGTATTTTTTTATGAAAAATTTTCTATAGTTGTTCAAAAAAAAATTTACGCCATTTTTTGACAAAATAAAGCAATATTATTAAACCATTTTCGAAAAAAAAATGGCTTGAAAAATTGGTAAACGTGCCGACTTTGGGTCAAAGCTCAAAAATTTTGATATCTAATACAGGATTTTTGAGAATAATTTCAAATTTTTTAATTGGGGCACAAAATTTTTATTAAAAAGTTTGAGTAAAAATTTTTTTTTTAATTGTCCGTTTTTTTCGAGCATATAGAATTCAATAAAAAAATACGGAGCGAATTGGAAGGGTTGAACGCTTACTAAGTTGGCTGGGAATACCCCATATATATATATATATATATATATATATATATATATATATATATGTACCTACAGAAGGAGAAAGAAGGCGTCGAGGATGCAGGAATATGAAATGTAGATTGTGTGAAAGAGAAGGCGAAACGTTGGAGCACGAATGCGAATGTGGAGAGGCAAATGCCCGGAAATAAGGAGATAACGGATGGAGAGTATATAAAATTGGAGAAAATACAGTTACAGGAAATGGATTCGACAGAAAGAGTAAAATTGCTTGGGGTAAAGATCAATATCGAAAACACAATGAGAATGGGACATCTGTAAAGATTTGCTATTCATTTTTCTACTAAGGAAAAATTCTACCACGTTTTAATTCTAGAGAAAAGGTATATAACATTGGAACTCTACCTGACAAAAAAATTATCACGAGGAAAATTTCTCCTCTCTGGAGAAAAACTGTATCACTAGAAAACTCCACCAAAAAATTCTACCAGGAAATGAACTCTACTCGAAGAAAAACTCTATCAGGAAAAAAATCTACCATGACGTAAACTCTACCAGCAAACGAACTACCGGAAAAAAAACTATCAAGAGGAAAACTCTACCAGAAGAAAATCTCTACCATAATAAAAAAAACTCTACCAGAAGAAAATTTCTACTAGGAAAAAACTCTACCATAATAAAAAAAACTCTACCAAAACTCTACTAGAAAAAGAACTCTACCCGAAGAAAAACTCTACCAAGAACAAAAATCTACCACGACATAGACGCTACCATGAAACGAGCTACGGGGGAAAAAACTATTAATAGGAAAACTTTACCTGAAAAACTCTACCAGGAAAATATCTCTACCCGAAGAAAAACTCTACCAAGAAAAAAAAATCTACCACGACATAGACTCTACTATAAAACGAACTACGGGGAAAAAACTATTAATAGGAAAACTCTACTTGAAAAACTCTACCATCATTTACAGTTCTATTATTATGTTCACGACCAAAATGAATTCTATCACGATTTATTGCTGGAAAAAATCAATATTGGGATTATCGAAAGAAAACAGTACCAGTACATTACAAATCTACTACGAAAAAAACTTTGACATATTAAAAATCTGCCAGAAAACAATACGAAAATCATTTAAAAAATAGAAAAGTATCGTGGTGAAATTGTAATTCAGCCGATTTTTTAGTACAACATCGAGATGTATTGAACCTGTTTCTATTTTGGCATATTCACCGATTATTGGTAGAGTTGAAACATAATGCTGTTCGGAATTTAATCACCGTAGGTTTTTTGTTTTTCACAGTGAAACTAATAGTAGTCATAAACATAGCAAAAAAAAAAGGAACAGGTTAAATCTAGAGGAGGTATAAAAAGTAAAATGTAGAGAAAGGAAGAGTGATTAATAAGTCTAAATTGTCATAACCATAAAACAATTATTATTACTAGAAAATAACAGAGGCAAGATTATAGGGATGAGCTCTGTGTGTAAATGCCTCAAGCGCATATAAAATACATACATTCATACATAAATATACTTATATATGTTTATACAGATATTTATAGATGTTGCAGAAGAGGAAACCCGCGGTTTCGTGGCATAAGAACGGTGCTTTAAGGGCGTTACCTACGTAACCTCACCTATAAATAGAAGCTCGACTGCTATAGTGCTATGCTAAGCCAGTATATACTCTCGTGTGGGGTCCTTCCAACAGAATGCACGTATATGCCGCGCCGTCCCAAGGAGCGCGGCCGATTTCTGCAGGTATACACGCTACTATACATTCATGTAATATAGAGGTAGGTATTATGTATATGGGTCATTCCGTACCAAGTAAGCCATTCATTTGCCAATTTTTCTATAGTTTGTACGCATAATAATGGAAATTCCGTGAAATTTTAAGAAAAATCGGTATGTTCTGTCTTAACGAAAAAAAATATTATTACTTTATTTTGTCAAAAAATGGGGGAATTTTTTTTTGGACGCCTATAGAAAATTTTTTATTATAAAGTGCATTCAACAATTTAAATTTTATATGGGAATAAATTTTTTGTATGATCGGTAATTTTGGATATACAGCGAATTGAAAAAAAAAAATGGAATAAAAAAAGATCGTTATTAAATTTTGGGGAATCCATAGGTGCTAAAATGCTGAAATAATTTATGAATGTTCGTGATACTCTAAACAATTTTTCACAAGATTATGAATATTTTTTGCGACCATGCTAATTTTGGGTGGCCCACTTGGTATGGAATGACCCGTACGGGTCATTCATTTGTATCACGCAAATTTTTCTCTAGCATGTAAACATAATAATGGAAATCCTGTGAAATTTTGAGAAAAATCGGTATTTTCTGTCTCAACGAAAAAAAATATTATTACTTTATTTTGTCCAAAAATGGCGGAGAACTTTTTTGAACGGGTATGAAACATTTTTTATTAATAAGTACATTCAAAAACTTAAATTTTATACAGGAACAAAGTTTTGTAGGATCGGTAATGTTGAATATACAGCGAATTGAAAAAAATAAAATAAAAAAAATCGTTATTAAATTTTGGGCAAACCATAGGTGCTAAAATTCTGAAATAATTTATGGATGTTCGTGATACTCTAAACAACTTTTGAAAAAATTATGAATACTTTTTGCGGCCATGCTAAATTTGGGTGGCCCACTTGGTATGGAATGACCGGTATGAATAAAGATATATATATATATATAAAATATATATATGTATGCACAGCCGCATACTGGAGAGTCCGGGGGCGCGCGACCGAACGATCGGCGGGCGTCGCGTTCGACGACCGGTTAACTCGATCGTGGGACTTCTCTCGTTTTATCTCATCGTTTATCAGATAGCCAGGGATAGGCACTCGACGGTGCTAGGCATAGATGCATAGCTTGATATATCAGTGGACTGCAGTGAAAGACAAGCCGGGAAACACTTTATATAGGCATTATAGAGACATATCTGACCGATCTCCCGTTTTGAAGCATGCGATGAAAATCGACAATACCGTCTATGTAGGACACACGATACTAAAATGCCTTGGACACTCACGTTAAGTACTGTAAGATTAGGTAGAGCAAAATTGAGATGGAATGCTCGAGTGACGTGTAATTTTCTGATCGGTAAGAAAAATTTTAATGCAGTTTTTGAAGTGTGACGATCGCTTTTGGCTGAGCGATTATTAACAATGAGAATGCTTTATGCTTTTTTCATTATTTCGAAAAATAAGAGTGCAAGCGAACTTTCTTTCTTTCTTTTTACCTTAAATCAAGAGGCTGGTCGATTTCAAGAAAATCGGTAAAACTGTCTATACAGGGCACACGATAGTAAAATTTCTGGGACGCTTACGTAAAGTACTGTAAGATTAGATAGAGCAAAATTGAGATGGAATGATCGAGTGACGTGTAATTTTGTGATCGGTAAGGAAAATTTTAATGCAGTTTTTGAAGTGTGACGATCGCTTTTGGCTTAACGATTATTAATAATAACAATGCTTATTGCTTTTTTCCATTATTTCGAAAAATAATAGTGCAAGCGAACTTTCTTTTTGCCTTAAATCAAGAGGCTAGCCGATTTTAAGATTCCCAGTTCTCCTATTTTTAAGCATTCGAAGAAAATCGATAACATTTATGGTTAGGCGAATGTTAGCAATGGGAATTGCATTAGTTGTATGGAAAGAATTGTGCAAGGAAACTGTGCTTTCGCCGTAAATCAAGAATCTTACCGATTTTAAGATTATATGTCAAGGATGTAGTTAAAAAAAAATCTTTTTATCTGAAACTTAATGCTAAAATAAATGGTTTAATGCATTTTTCTATGAACCTAATATTTAATTTTTACGCTGCCGATTTTTCTTGAATTATTTTTGCCGATTTTTTAAAATTAGACAAATCCGTTCAAGACTTATAAAATACGGTGTGAAATGGAAGGTATTTTACAAAAATATTTTCAGAACAGAATGATTATTTTTTTATTTTGCACAATACGATACTTTATGCTTTTTTCGAATTAATCGATTTAATTCGTTAATTTAAAGACGTTACTAGAATATTTATAGAATCCAAAGAAAAATCGGCAGTCTGACAGTCAAATATTTGAGAAGAAAATAAATGGACTAAGAGACTAATCCATCCGTCTTTGAATAAATAACGATCTTTGACTTTTTAAATATTCCTGTACAACGCTGCCGATTTTTCTGCAAGTTCCGCAGATTGCTGAAAATTCTGTGAAATTTACATTAAAACCAACGTTCTTAAATGGGCCGCAAAATAATTAAATTATTTTACGCGATTTTTTTTCTTTCCTTCAATACAAAGTTAAACTAGCATTGAAGTTTATTGAAGATGTGCATTCTACTTTTCTGTTCCAATATTTCCGTTCCAAAATATAAAAAGTGAAAAAAAAAAACATAAAACGAAATTTAAAAAAATGGAAACCAAAATGTATAAAATGTATTCTCAAGTGATAATAAAATCTGACTAGATACTATTAATATTACCATTTCAGTCAAAGAGTGAATAAATTAATAAACAATAAATAACCACCATTTCCTTAATATTAGTTTCAAATCCATTAATCTGAAGACGATTAAAAAAAAATTCTTATACAATATATTTCTTACAATTTACATTGCTTTTCGTTAAATGAGTAATAAAATTTCTTTGAAAATAGCATTACAAATTTTTTTTAAAGCCCAAATATTTACTTTAAAATTTGCTTGCAGTTTTTTTAAATATATTTCAACGTGCTTTTGTTGATTACTCTCTTTACTATGCTGCAAATCTGCTTTCCTTTCGTTACTGGAGCTCTACGTTTAATTACAATTTTTTAAAAACTATTATACTAGTGTTCTCTCTACTCTCTTAATGTGATGACCCTAATTACTAGTTGGTCACGAGGTTTACCATTGCTATACCGAGGTATGTACATTCGCATTGTCGACTAAAAGCGACATGTATAATCAATATGCGGATGATACGCATTTGCGCGTGTACTGGGAGTCATAAATCTGAATTAAGGTAGTCCAGGGGATAACGCATGCAGTTGAAAGAGGCGAGACGCGAGGCGCAAATTCCCCTTTCACTTATTTCATCTAAAAAAAAAAAATATAACCAAAGGCGATGAGACGTTTCAAACTTTTAATATATGATGTCTTAGCCCCTTCATACCGGTAAGTTTCTTGAAGATATTTTAATCCGCGATACACTTACATACAACAAACTGTAATCAACTCCAAATCGTATATCTGCTAAGACCTTTTTTTAAATTTTTTACACTGTACATATGATTATGTATGGGGTATTCCATATGCAATTTACATATTCCATAGTGCTTCTTAAGGGTTAACAAACGATTCATTTGGTAAAGGGGTAGGAAATGATTCTCGACTAAGAATAGTTTTTTTTTTATTTTCGCAAAATTTTCGCAGAAAAAAGTTCGATATAAATTTGAAACTTTCGATTTCTTATAAAATCTAAACCGTTCAACCGATCTCTACCAAATTAATTGTCCAGTACGGCTGAATATTAATCTGATCGCATAGAAAATATGAACTCAAATGATCAAAGTCCAAGTGAGTGAGAGCGAAAGTGCCATTTTTTCAAAAAATTCCAAGTCCCATAAAATCCTAACCTCTTTATAGATTAGCCATGAATTTAATTTCAAACATTCTCAGACCTTAATCTACTCACAAACAACTATTTAGTTCATTAGCTTAACATTTGCGGTCGCCAGTAATTTTTGGGACGAAAATGGCAACAATTTCGAATTCTTATAAAATCTAAACCCTTCAACCGATCTTCACCAAATTGATTATCCAGCACTGCTGAATATTAATCTGATCGCACAGAAAATATGAGCTCAAATGATCAAAGTGTAAGTGAGTGAGAGCGAAAGTGCCATTTTTTCGAAAAATTCTAAGTCCCATAAAATCCTAACTTCTTTATAGATTAGGCACGAATTTAATTTCAAACATCCTTAGACCTTAATCTACTCACAAATAACTATTTACTTCATTAGTTTAACATTTGCGGTCGCCAGTAATTTTTGGACAAAAATGGCAAAAATTTCGAATTCTTATGAAATCTAAACCCTTCAACCGATCTTAACCAAATTAATTGTCCAGTACGGCTAAATATTAATCTGATCGCACAGAAAATATGAGCTCAAATGATCAAAGTCCAAGTAAGTGAGAGCGAAAGTGCCATTTTTTCGAAAAATTCTAAGTCCCATAGAATTCTAACCTCTTTATAAATTGGACTCGAATTTAATTTCAAACATCCTTAGACCTTAATCTACTCATACACAACTAGTTAGTTCATTAGCTTAACATTTGCGATCGCCAGTAATTTTTGGACGAAAATGGCAAAAATTTCGAATTCTTATAAAATCTAAGCCCTTCAACCGATCTTCACCAAATTGATTATCCAGTACTGCTGAATATTAATCTCATCCCACAGAAAATATGAGCTAAAATGATCAAAGTCCAAGTGAGTGAAAGCGAAAGTGCCATTTTTTCGAAAAATTCCATGTCCCATAAAATCCTAACCTCTTTATAGATTAGGCTCGAATTTAATTTCAAACATCCTTAGACCTTAATCTACTCATAAACACCTATTTAGTTCATTAGCTTAACATTTGCGGTCGCCAGTAATTTTTGGACGAAAATGGCAACAATTTCGAATTCTTTTAAAATCTAAGCCCTTCAACCGATCTTCACCAAATTGATTATCCAGCACTGCTAAATATTAATCTGATCGCACATAAAATATGAGCTTAAATGATCAAAGTCCAAGTGAGTGAGAACGAAAGTGCCATTTTTTCGAAAAATTCTAAGTCCCATAAAATCCTAACCTTTTTATAGATTAGCCACGAATTTAATTTCAAACATCCTTAGACCTTAATCTACTCATAAACACCTATTTAGTTCATTAGCTTAACATTTCGGTCGCCAGTAATTTTTGGGACGAAAACGACAACAATTTCGAATTCTTATGAAATCTAAACCCTTCAACCGATCTTAACCAAATTAATTGTCCAGTACGGCTAAATATTAATCTGATCGCACAGAAAATATGAGCTCAAATGATCAAAGTCCAAGTAAGTGAGAGCGAAAGTGCCATTTTTTCGAAAAATTCTAAGTCCCATAGAATTCTAACCTCTTTATAAATTGGACTCGAATTTAATTTCAAACATCCTTAGACCTTAATCTACTCATAAACAACTAGTTAGTTCATTAGCTTAACATTTGCGATCGCCAGTAATTTTTGGACGAAAATGGCAAAAATTTCGAATTCTTATAAAATCTAAGCCCTTCAACCGATCTTCACCAAATTGATTATCCAGTACTGCTGAATATTAATCTCATCCCACAGAAAATATGAGCTAAAATGATCAAAGTCCAAGTGAGTGAAAGCGAAAGTGCCATTTTTTCGAAAAATTCCATGTCCCATAAAATTCTAACCTCTTTATAGATTAGGCGCAAATTTAATCCCAAACATCCTTGGACCTTAATCTACTCATAAACAACTACTTAGTTCATTATCTTAACATTTGCGGTGGCCAGTAATTTTTTAACAAAAATGGCTACGACCCAAAATACCAATCGCTAAGTAAATCTCGACGAAACTTATACCAAATAAACGGACGCTCATTCTTAACCTCCCTGCAAAAATTCAGTTCATTCGGTCCGAAAGTTCTTGAGATAGAGAGTTTTTAAGAATCCCATGATCGCAAATTTTCATGAAAACGAGCCTTTCTTCATGTCGAACCATCAAAGATTCCGGTATGCGCGACCGATTGGACGCAGGATAACCAGTAGACGGGAATAACTATCACATTGCCTCAAAAATATGGGAACGCAAAAAAAAATGGTGCCGCTTATAATCCCAAAACCCGAAAAAACGGACATAAAAAACTCCGTAAAATAAATCAACTGGTCTTTGTAGTTTATTCCGCTTTCCTGACACTCGCCTTTCTTTCCGCGCATGTCGCGCGTCAGGATGCGCGACCAGCGTTCAATGCGCGTATAAATATCCGGTGCGCAAAGCGCCCAAGAAATGCGTAACGATTTCTCCTGGTTCGGACATAAAATTTAATGCGTCAGAACTTGGCGGCGACAACGACCGGCGACAACGTAGAGCACAACGCGGTATCCGGTCCTGACAAAAGTTCTCCAACCGAGCCGAAGAGTCGTGACTGTAGAGCTGCGCAATGCGCTCCACGCCTGCGCACTTAACGCGTGGGCATCACATGTATGCAGCTTGCGTGGTGCACGCTGACTCTCGCGACTCCTGTAATTATAAATTACACGATTTTTCCCGACGTATCGTAATTCCCTGCAGTGTCAGGGTTCTCGGCATCGAGAAGTCGGAGGTAGAACTGAAAGAAGATGAAGGAAAAAAGGAAGAGGAGATGGAAGTCGACGAGGATCGCAAGAGAGGCCTTAATTGCTGAACGGTCACGAGGTCAGGAGGCTCGTCGCGGTACTTTATTAAATTTTAACAGTCCGACTTCCCGACTGCAATGAGATAATTTTTTTTTTCCATCGCTGTCATACAAAATCGGGTATGCGCATGCAAATGAGTTGTTTAAAACTTGAGCGTGCACCTTTGGACTTCCGTTGATGGGATGGAGATACACAAGGAGGATTGAAAGCGTGACAATAAAGTGCGAAACGATCTTGAAGGTTGACCGGTATTGGGGTAAAAAGGTATCTTGAAATGTAGTGTAAATGCTGTTAATTGATGATTCTCGTAAAAGGCAAAGCGCTGACAAGTTCTTTAAATTTGTTGGATTTTGGTTTTGAGCGTTAAAAGCATGCGACATGGAATCTTGCCGTATTGCTTCCTTATTATTTTCTACCTTTCGTGGAGCCGGATCTAGCAGAAAGTATTTTGTAGCTTGTTAGTCGATTTTGAGGCTTGACGCTCGGTTCCTGATCGATTTTGGATATACCATTCTGGCTTTCTGATTGATTGTGGATATACCATTTTGGCTTGCTGATCGATTTCGGATATACCATCTTGGCTCGCTGATCGATTTTGGACATCATTTTGGTTTGCTGATCGATTTTGGATATACCATTTTGGCTCGCTGATCGATTTTGGATATACCATTTTGGCTCGCTGATCGATTTTGGATACACCATTTTGGCTCGTTGATCGATTTTGGATATACCATTTTGGCTCGCTCATCGATTTTGGATATACCATATTGGCTCGCTGATCGATTTTGGATATACCATTTTGGATCGCTGATCGATTTTGGATATACCATTTTGGCTCGCTGATCGATTTTGGATATACCATTTTGGCTTTCTGATTGATTTTGGATATACCATTTTGGCTTGCTAATCGATTTTGGATATACCATTTTGGCTTTCTGATTGATTTTGGATATACCATTTTAGCTCGCTGATCGATTTTGGATATACCATTTTGGCTCGCTGATCGATTTTGGTTATACTATTTTCGCTTTCTGATCGATTTTGGATATACCATTTTGGCTCGCTGATCGATTTTGGATATACGATTTTGGCTCGCTGATCGATTTTGGTTATATCATTTTGACTTGCTGATCGATTTTGGACATATCATTTTGGCTTACTGATAGATATTGGATACACCATTTTGGCTTTCTGATCGATATGTGTATTTCATTTTTATTTCTTGATTGATTATGAATTTCTCATTTTGGCTTTCTGGGTTATTTTTGCCTTTCGACCGATTTTGGGCTTCTCGTTTTCGATTCTCGATTTCTTATTTTTTCCTGATTAATTTTAGGTTCGCCATTTTGGCTTCGTGTCTCATTCTGGATTTTATACTTTAGCTTCCTGATTGATTTTATACTTCATTTTTTTTTATTTTGGTTTTTTGTTTTGACAACCTGATCGATTTTAGGTTTTCCATTTGGCTTCCCAATTGATATTGCATTTTTCATTTTAACTTCCTGATCAATGATAGTTTTTTTTTTTGCCTCCTGATCCATTTTTTCTCCCATAATCTGGTTACCTGATCAATCGTGATTTTCTTCTTCTGGTTCTCCGATCGATTTTAGCTTACTTATTGACGATTCATGATCAATTTTGGCTTTTTTTAATTACCTGATAAACTTAGGATTTTGTTATTGAGTAGCTTCCTGATCGATTTTGATTTCTTTAGTACGGCTTCCTTATCTATTTTAGCACTTTTAAAGTGGCCATCTGAAGTGTCCTCCTGATCTCTTCAATTTCTCAATTCTCTCTTCCTGATCAATGTTGTCTGATTCACAAAATAAGTATTGCGGAAGATTGGACCATCAAACAGCTTAAGGTATCGCGCGTATAGATTTGGGAGGAAAAAGACTGACGATATTAAGTTGAGAATTCTGTTTGGAAGGAAGAAAAGTGAGACTCTTCAGGTTCGCATTATACTCCTACGTAAGAAATATTTATCGCGCGCGCAAAGGAAGCGAACACGCGAGACGCTTCACAATGAAGAGTGAAGAAGCGTGGAATGAAGTAATAAAAAGGATGCAAACACGAAGGGCAGGCAGAAAGTTATTTTGCATTTACCAAAAGCCCAAGATTACAGCAGCGGCTCGTAAATTTGGTCATCGTCTTTGGGCACAGAGAGAGAATGGACTTCGGTAGGTGATGGAACCGACCTGACATTTAAGAATGAAGTCGTAATTGCTAATTAGAAGTCGGTTCGCGTCAAAGTGCTCGAACGTCTTTCCCGCAGAATAATATATGGGACGTGGCATTTAAACGTGCACAATGCACAAGGCACCCGTTCACAACGAATGGTAATCGACTTGACGTGCGCTGATGGGGTCGTTAAAATTCGACTCTTTTGAATATCGTTAAATTTTCTTCATTTGCTCATTTTTTTTGTCTCTTTTAACAGAGTTGTCTCGACAAAGGCTCCCGAAGTTTCTTTCTCCACATGCTTAAAAGGAATGTCACCTTAGTGACGCCTCGGGTACATTTGTAACTTCTAATTTCTCTGCCGAAAAAATTCCGACGATTTCATTCCGGAAAGTATCGTTATCACATTGAGACAAAAAAATCGTCAGAACCAACAAAAAGTGCGCTTGCGGGCAGCGAAAAGAATATTCTTTTGATCGAATGAAATATGTAATTGATCGAAGCAACAGCTGATCAATCCAAACATTATTCGATTACCATTGCCAAATATTTTGTCCAATCGACAAAATATTCTTTTCGCTGCGTTGGTTCTACCGATTTTTTTTTCTCAGTGTAGTTTCACTAAGGTAGAGTTTCGAACTGGTCCTGGTCTATTGAGGTAGAGTTTAAATTTGATACTGTAGTAATATGATAGAGTTCTAAGATGGTCCTAATTATTGGGGCAGAGTTTTAATTTGGAACTTTTGTATTGAGGTAGAGTTTTAAACTGATTCTGAAACATTATGGTATTGACTTTTGTATTGAGATAGAGTTTCAAACTGATACTGGAGTGTTATGGTACAGTTTCAATCTGGTAATGTTGCACTAAGGTAGAGTTTTTAACTGGTTCTAGTTTATTGAGGTAGAGTTTAAATTTGACAGTGTTGCACTAAGATAGAGTTTTGAACTGGACCTGGTTTATTGAGGTAAAGTTTAAATTTGACAGTGTTGTACGAGGGTACCGTTTTGAACGGGTTCTGGTTTATTGAGGTAGAGTTTGAATTTGACAGTATAGAAATATGGTAGAGTTCTAAGATGGTCCTAGGCATTACGGTAGAGTTGTAAAATGCTACTTTTATATTAAGGTAGAGTTTTACACTGAACCGAGTGCACTATGGTGCAGTTTCAATCTGGTAGTGTTTCACTAAGGTAAAGTTTCGAAATGGTCCTGGTTTATTGAGGTAGAGTTTAAATTTGACAGTGTTGTACTAAGGTAGAGTTTTGAGCTGGCCTGGTTTATCGAGGTAGAGTATGAATTCGACAGCGTAGTAATATGGTAGAGTTCTAAGATGGTCCTAGGCGTTGTGGTAGAGTTGAAATCTGCTACTTTTATATTAAGGTAGAGTTTTAAACTGGTCCTGGTTTATTGAGGTAGAGTTTAAATTTGGCATTGTTGCACTAAGGTAGAGTTTTGAACTGGACCTGGTATATTGAGGTAGAGTTTAAATTTCACAGTGTTGCACTAAGGTAGAGTTTTGAACTGGTCCTAGTTTATTGAGGTAAAGTTTGAATTTGACAGTGTAATAATATGGGAGAGTTCTAAGATGGTCTTAGGCATTGTGGTAGAGTTATAATCTGCTACTTTTGTATTAAAGTAGAGTTTTACACTGTTCCTAGTGCACTATGATACAGTTTCAATCTGCTAGTGTTATACTCAGGTAGAGTTTTGAACTGGTCCTGGTAAATTGAATTTAAATTCGACCATGTTGTAATATGGTAGAGTTTGAAGATGGTCCTAGGCATTGGGGTAGAGTTTTAATCTGGTAGTTTATTTATTGAGGTAGAGTTTTACACTTATGCTGGAGCATTATGGTACAGTTTCAATCTGGTAGTATTGCAGTGAGGTAGAGTTTTGAGCTGGACCTGGCTTATTTTTAATTGAGGTAGAGTTGCACTAAGGTAGAGTTTTAAACTAGTCCTGGTTTATTGAGGTAGAGTGTGAATTTGATAATGCAGTTTCAATCTGGTAGTATTGCACTGAGGTAGAGTTTTGAGCTGGACCTGGTTTATTTTTAATTGAGGTAGAGTTGCACTAAGGTAGAGTTTTTAACTGGTCCTGGTTTAATGAGGTAGAGTTTGAATTTGACAGCGTAGTAATATGGTAGAGTTCTAAGATGGTCCTAGGCGTTGTGGTAGAGTTGAAATCTGCTACTTTTGTATTAAGGTAGAGTTTTAAACTGGTCCTGGTTTATTGAGGTAGAGTTTAAATTTGGCATTGTTGCACTAAGGTAGAGTTTTGAACAGGACCTGGTATATTGAGGTAGAGTTTAAATTTCACAGTGTTGCACTAAGGTAGATTTTTCAACTGGTCCTAGTTTATTGAGGTAAAGTTTGAATTTGACAGTGTAATAATATGGGAGAGTTCTAAGATGGTCTTAGGCATTGTGGTAGAGTTATAATCTGCTACTTTTGTATTAAAGTAGAGTTTTACACTGTTCCTAGTGCACTATGGTACAGTTTCAATCTGATAGTGTTATATTCAGGTAGAGTTTTAAACTGGTCCTGGTAAATTGAATTTAAATTCGACCATTTTGTAATATGATAGAGTTGTAAGATCATCCTGGGCATTGGGGTAGAGTTTTAATCTGGTAGTTTATTTATTGAGGTAGAGTTTTACACTGATCCTGGAGCATTATGGTACAGTTTCAATCTGGTAGTATTGCAGTGAGGTAGAGTTTTGACCTGGACCTGGCTTATTTTTAATTGAGGTAGAGTTGCACTAAGGTAGAGTTTTAAACTAGTC
This sequence comes from Ephialtes manifestator, assembly GCA_963970395.1. Lineage (NCBI taxonomy): Eukaryota > Metazoa > Arthropoda > Insecta > Hymenoptera > Ichneumonidae > Ephialtes > Ephialtes manifestator. The sequence continues at coordinate 5,880,004 of OZ019968.1, read as the reverse complement.
CTGGTTTATTGAGGTAGAGTGTGAATTTGATAATGCAGTTTCAATCTGGTAGTATTGCACTGAGGTAGAGTTTTGAGCTGGACCTGGCTTATTTTTAATTGAGGTAGAGTTGCACTAAGGTAGAGTTTCAAACTAGTCCTGGTTTATTGAGGTAGAGTTTGAATTTGATAATGTAGTAATATGGTAGAGTTCTAAGATGGTCCAAGGTATTGTGGTAGAGTTTTAATCTGGTGCTTTTGCATTAAGGTAGAGTTTTTAACTCGTCCTGGTGAATTGACTTTTAATTCGAGTGTGTTGTATTATGGTGTGACAGATTATCACATAGTATTAAAATGCTACAATCATCTTTCTACATTCAAAGTCCAATATGCAATTAATATAAAACAGTCACTACGAGATTAAAAACCATAAATCCCGACAATATTTTTTTCCGTACTACAAAATTTGCATTGAATAGGGGTAACATTTTTTTAAATCTCATGATTATAATGATTATCAACTCGAATCTACGAGTCATAAAAAGAGGCCGGAGGCGAAGGCGCGAGAACGATATAATTATCTGACTGTATCTGGTGCTACAGCTAAAATCGCATATCGACCTCATATGCTCTCGTATAAATAAAAATGAAAGAAAAGAAAAAAAGAAAAATTGAGACAAGGGCGTTTCGCGGACCTCCAGCTGCTTCACTGCATCGATGATGAATTGAATCGTCCCTCGAGGCGGAAGAGAACAATACGAGAATTGGGGAAGTGTGCCAAGAGGCCTCTCCCGTTTCTTATACTGTGATCCTCTTCATATAATACTTTTTTACAGTTTAACAGGCTCGGGATCCTATCCTCTTTCTGTTACCTTGCCAAGATTCATTCCAACTCCAGTGCTGTATGGTAACTGCTTCGCGAATACATAAACACGTGCTTGTATTATGTTCACATGATCGCCAGTGGCGCCGATGGGTGAAGGATCATGCGGGCAACATCTCATGTATCAATTTATTCGTACATGGGCTGTGAAATGTTCATATAAACTGCATACAGCGAGTAAGCAAAAAGAGAAAGAGCTGCGAAAAGAGGCTGAAGCATTTAAGGTAGTTATCCAGCAAATATATAAAATCGAAACAATCTCACTATTAACCTTCCCATGAATTGAACCCTCCGGCAAATAATATTACGAATCTGTAGTAAATGCGGTGAAATTCAAGCTTTACCTTTCACTCTTTCTTAAGAGGGCTGAAACGCCTGAAAAATTATTTTCTTTAAGGGCATGCTGGAGTAGATTTTTTTTACCGAATTTGATCGGTAAAAACAGGCGATTTTGTAGTATACACTATTCATCGAAAATATGCTACAAATATGGGCTTAGTGCGTTAAGATGCCAGCGCCGCTTGTGGCACACCTCGGCAACAGTTGATATAAAAAAAGCATTGATTCTTATGGTAGAATATAGTTTACAGACGATTTTCCGATTATACTAAATGAACAACTGAAAAGTATTGTTATAAATAAAAAATAGGTTGTTTAATTTATTTTTTTGTAATTTTGGTTATGGTAATAGCTTTTTGTTATTCGATTTATTTCGTAAAAAGGGTACATAAATTTTTGTGTGCCCGGTGTCGTCTGCACTTTTCGCCGGTGTTTATGTTTATGACAGCTGACAGCAGCATTAAAACGGCATTGAAAGATGGCATTGATAATCAGAACGGGATTCAAGGCGATAATGCATGCAATTGATTGTAATCCATAAGGTATTATAAAAGGAAAGGCGTTATCTGTATGCCATGTGCGTCAAGTGGAGGAGTTAACAGATTCAGACAAACGTATCTTAATAAAGTGCAGCGTTATTCGCCAAACGTCAGTGACACTTCCACTACTACACCGTACAAGGTGAAATTGGAAGTAAGAATTGTAAAGTTTCAATCCTAGTAACAGTATTGTAGTCTATAACTTTTTATTGATTAGAGAACATTTAGTTCGTACAGTAACTCTGAAACTTTTTTTTCGTTCAACGGAGGCAATCCAGTCCTCGCGCCTTTTCTGCTTGAAAACTTGGATCTTTCCTGTAGGGAAACTGTAGAAATGTACACCCGGTGAATTTACAGAAGTGTTTTTACAATTCACAACTCAACACGGCATTGAGGCCTTCCCTTTTGGCGCACACATACTGTCGATTTATTAAAGAAATATAAATAATATCGTTAATTAACGTACGCTAGCATGCTTTACTGTGATAATTTTTTATCAACTGTTGCACAATTTCGCCGCTTCGAACGCTGGCTGTCCAAAATGGCCGCGAATAAAGGTCATGCACGAAGCCAATACGTCAAATTTTGCAGGGATGTAATAAAAACATTCACGCTTGGGTGTCCGGTCGAATTACTGTTCAAAACATACAAGAAATGTAAGAAATTGTATATTACTGAACCTCTCAAAAACCAATATGGCCGCTCGAAATGTCAACAGGTCCTTTGAGATAAGATATAAACGTTTCTGGAACTCGGATGTGTTAAATCAGACCGGACACCCATTCTTTGATTATTCCTGAACCTTTCAAAACCATCGGAATGTCGATTACACAAACCAAATCCACGAATAGTGTATATTACGATTGCAAAGACTGTTTGCTTTTCGCACAGGCTCAGAGCTGGTAAAGAGCATGAATATAGTTCCGTCATTAGGAGACAGGTGGCGCTGTTTACTTTTGGCAAAAGCTCCGAGCCTCTGCAATGCGACCGTAGTATACACTATATATGGATTTGGCTTGTGTCGTTAACATTCTGATGGTTTTGGAATATTTAGAAATCATCACAGAATTGACATCCGGTCTGATTTTACATATCTAATTTCCAGAAACAATTATATCTTACAGCAAAGGTCTGTTGACATATGATGTGCGGCCATTTTGCTTTCGGTATCTTTTACCAAAAGTAAGCAGACTACTCGGCGCCACCTGTGACCTAGTCGGTAAACTTACCGACTTTGATCGGTACAAATAGGCGATTTCGTAGTATACACTATTCATCGAAAATATGCTACAAATATGCGTCAAATTTTGCAGGGATGTAATAAAAACATTCATGCTTGGGTGTCCGGTCGAATTACTGTTCAAAACATACAAGAAATGTAAGAAATTGTATATTACTGAACCTGTCAAAAACCAATATGGCCGCTCGAAATGTCAACAGGTCCTTTGAGGTAAGATATAAACGTTTCTGGAACTCGGATGTGTTAAATCAGACCGGACACCCATTCTTTGATTATTCCTGAACCTTTCAAAACCGTCGGAATGTCGATTACACAAACCAAATCCACGAATAGTGTATACTACGATTGCAAAGACTGTTTGCTTTTCGCACAGGCTCAGAGCTGGTAAAGAGCATGAATATAGTTCCGTCATTAGGATACAGGTGGCGCTGTTTACTTTTGGCAAAAGCTCCGAGCCTCTGCAATGCGACCGTAGTATACACTATATATGGATTTGGCTTGTGTAGTTAATTATTCTGATGGTTTTGGAATATTTAGAAATCATCGCAGAATTGACGTCCGGTCTGATTTTACATATCTAATTTCCAGAAACAATTATATCTTACAGCGAAGGTCTGTTGACATATGGTGTGCGGCCATTTTGCTTTCGGTATCTTTTGCCAAAAGTAAGCAGACTACTCGGCGCCACCTGTGTCCTAATCGGGAAACTTACCGACCAAAGTCGGTATCAAAATTTACTCCAGCATCCCCTTAAATGAAAATTTTTATTTGATATTGTAGAAAAAAACGAAATAAATTATATGAATATTCTTATAATTGATTAACAATCTTGGAATAAGTATTAGGGATTTATTCTTGTTTTTAATAAATTTCTTTCATTATTTTGAAAAATATTTTATTTTAAAATAATTACGGTTTTATTTAATTTTATTATTTATTACAATTTAAATTGTAATAAATAATAAAATTATTTATTACAATTTAAATTGTAATAAATGTTATCTTTTATGGGAATAAATAAAAATTAATTTGATCATAGTGGACATACAGGAAAAGCGGATGAAGATTAAAAATTTCGAATTCATATAAAATCCGAATACTTCTACCAATTTTCACTAAATTGATTGCACAATATTCCTCAATATTTCTTCGTTCCTATAGGGAGAGTGAGCTCAAATGATCAAAATCCAAGTGAGTTAGAGCGCCATTGTCAATTTTTCGAAAAAATGCAAAGTTCCATAAAATTCTAACCTCTCTATAGATTTGGCTCAAATTTAGTCCCAAATATCCTTAGAAATTAATCTACTCGTAAACAATTATTTAGCTCGATAGTTTGAAATTTGCAGCCGCTAGACCAAATGCAAAAATTTTTCAAAAAAATCGTAGCACCCAAAAATACCAATCTGTAAAGAAATTGCGATGAAAATTATACCATTGAAGGGGACGCTTATTCTTTATATCCATGTCAAATTTCAGTTCCATCGGTCCAATAATTGTTGAAATACAGAATTTTTAAATTTTCATGGAAATAAATTAATTTTTAAAAATGATTTTTCGAAGGTGAAAACTATTTCGACCCAAAAACTCATATTTTGTTGAAAAGGTTTTGCACAAAACATATTCCAAAAAACATTGATACCAAAAATTAAAATTTTCGTCGGACATAATCTTTTTGTAGATTGAATTGAAACTGGGCACAAATTTTCATAAACATATAATCTACAATTTCTATTATCTGATTTTTAATATTTGATAAGATACTAAATAAATCTATATAGCTAATAAAAAACAAAAACAAAAAAAAAAATTAGAATTATGAAATTATGTATTCAATTTTTTGGTGAATATAATGAAAAAATAATTCATGCATTAATTTTCGGAATGGGCAAATAATTTCAAAAGAATGTGCAAATATGGTAAAAAATTCTTTACACGAATAGAAAGTACAAAAGTCACTATTGTGTTGTTTTAAATTAACCAACATATTTCACATAATTTTTTAACGAATATTATAAAGTCTTACAACGATTTCCGACTATGTGGCCGCTCTAGTAACTTTTGCTATCCATAAAGTAGATACAGCATTGCTATTTCGTTATTCGAATTTATCCGAAATTCCGTCTATTGTATTATAATCGGTGGTTTAAGCAACGAGTCTTGTATATTCAATTATTCACTTGCATTAGATTTATAGTTGTACATGTCTTCTCGTGACGGTGGTGTGCAATCCTAACGGTAGTTGTAATACATATCTCAGTAGTCGGTGCGGCGCATAGTTCGCTGGCCGTTTCTACTTGATAATTCGTACGTGCGGGCATTAGGGGCACGACGAGAACGGTGTTCAGTGATACATTACTTTTACTGCTATACAAGCAATAGTCACAGATGTACACACTTCATGGGGAATTCTGCCATGAAAAATCACCCTTTATGGGAATTAATTTTTTTATTTTATTTTTATTTAATATATTTGTACATTTTTAAGTATATGGGCGATTGTTTGAATAACACATAGTTATCGATTTTATAGTCACAGATGTATATGGGGTTTTCTCCCATGAAAAATAACGCTTTATGGGAAATTAAATGTTTTAGGTTATTTTCATTGAATATATTTGTATATTTTTAAGCATATGGTTTGAATAACACATAGTTATCGATTTTATAGTCACAGATGTATATGGGGTATTCTCCCATGAAAAATAACGCTTTATGGGAAATTAAATGTTTTAGGTTATTTTCATTGAATATATTTTTATATTTTTAAGCATATGGTTTGAGTAACACATAGTTATCGATTTTATAGTCACAGATGTATATGGGGTTTTCTCCCATGAAAAATAACGCTTTATGGGAAATTAAATGTTTTAGGTATTTTCATTTAATAGATTTGTAATTTTTTAAGCATTTGAGTGATTTTTTAAATAACACATAGTCATCGATGTCATAGTCATAGATGTACATACTTCATGGGGAAAATAACACTTTATAGGGAATTCAATGTTTTAGGTTATTTTTACTCAAGATATCTTAAAATTTTTAAGCATTTGAGTGATTTTTTAAATAACACATAGTTATCGATATCATAGTCGCAGATGTACACACTTCATGGGGTATTCTCCCATGAAAAATAACGCTTTATGGGAAATTTAATGTTTTAGATTGTTTTCACTTAAGATATTTGTAAATTTTTAAGCATATGGGTGATTGTTTAAATAATACATAGTTATCGATGTTATAGTCACAGATGTACATACTTCATGGGGAAAATAACACTTTATAGGAAATTCAATGGTTTAGGTTATTTGTGCTCAAGATATCTTAAAATTTTTAACCATATGAGTGATTTTTTAAATAACACATAGTTATCGATGTCATAATCACGGATATACACACTTTATGGGGTATTCTCCCATGAAAAATCACGCTTTATGGGAAATTAAATGTTTCAGGTTATTATCATTGAATATATTTGTACATTTTTAAGCATATGGTTTGAATAACTCATAGTCATCAATTTTATAGTCACAAATGTATATGGGGTTTTCTCCCATGAAAAATAACGCTTTATGGGAAATTAAATGTTTTAGGTATTTTCATTAAATAGATTTGTAATTTTTTAAGCATGGATGATTGTTTATATAACACATAGTCATCGATGTCATAGTCATAGATGTACATACTTCATGGGGAAAATAACACTTTATAGGAAATTCAATGTTTTAGGTTATTTTTACTCAAGATATCTTAAAATTTTTTAGCATTTGAGTGATTTTTTTAATAACACATAGTTATCGATGTCATAGTCACAGATATACACACTTCATGGGGTATTCTCCCATGAAAAATCACGCTTTATGGGAAATTAAATGTTTTAGGTTATTTTCATTTAATATATTTCTACATTTTTAAGCATATGGTTTGAATAACACATAGTCATCAATTTTATAGTCACAGATGTATATACTTCATGGGGTTTTCTCCTGTGAAAAATAACGCTTTATGGGAAATTTAATGTTTTAGATTGTTTTCACTTAAGATATTTGTAAATTTTTAAGCATATGGGTGATTGTTTGAATAACACATAGTCATCGAATTCATAGTCATAGATGTACATATTTCATGGGGAAAATAATACTTTATAGGAAATTCAATGTTTTTGGTTATTTTTACTCAAGATATCTAAAATTTTTTAAGCATTTGAGTGATTTTTTAAATAACACATAGTTATCGATGTCATAGTCACAGATATACGCACTTCATGGGGAATTCTCCCATGAAAAATAATGGTTTACAGGAAATTTAATGTGTTAGTTGATTTTTACTCAAAATATCTGCAAATCAAGGTATCTGAAATTTTTTTTCTTCAAGATATCGAATTTTGGCTTTCACTATCATTCTCAAGTCGCATATTCTACCATAGCAAATACGAGTTACAAGCCTTTTTACGATGATTTTAAACAACAACAAAAAAAGGAGGCAAAGTAGAATCATGCATATTGGTTCGTCATTATTTTTCATTTCATTAAGTTTAAAAAAAAAATCTTTATTCATATTATTGGACACCTTTACGTCGACTATGTTTATTTTCAGTGAAGTGATTAAATCCTGCACACCAGTAACTTTTTCATACAAATAATTACCATAATTCTTTTCGAACACCCGAAGTGTCAATAAACAGACGTTGAAAATTTGAACGTAATTGATTGCACAGTTTTATTATTCTTTTAAATATAAAAAACGCGATCATTTTAGTGAAAAAAAAAAACGAAATTCCCCCTTAAAGCTGCCGACACACAGACTCCGTATGAATTTAAATCCGACAAGCCGACCTGAACGCAGTAATTAATTTGTTACAGGCTTAACTGTCCTCTTATCCATGCGAGTGGCGGATAATTGATGGACAGAAGGTATGCCGTGAAGGGGGTGGCTACGTGCTGCATACTGTGGCTACTTCTCGAGTAATTCGTAAGTGTATATATAATTGGACGCGTGCCACGTGTTCTTACGGCCATAGCAGAGACGTTCAGTGAATGCAGGCCACGGAATACGAGCGAGTACTTCGAGACGCGACTCAGTAACACAGTCCGTAGCAGTGGATACATAGTAGTTATAACAGTGCAGTAGTAGTGGCCGTTGCTGAGAGTTGTCTGCTCTTCGGCTCATTGGTGATTGACATCACGATCCCTCGGCGCGTTTGTCGCGTGCACGTCGCACTATGCGCTCGATCCCTCGCTCGCCGACCGTCCGAGGCACACGTCCTCGTCCATCTGTCGACAACCATTCACGGCCAGCACCTCGTTCCTCTTCCGAGGTCGCCATTTCCGTCAAGCTCTTACTTAGATCCGTGCCACTGGACTATGTTTACCGAATTTTCTACGGTTAACCACACGGAATATGTTTAGTGACTAATGAGGCGCCAGTCAGGTTTTTTTAAGGCCCTATCCGAGCAAATATGGTTCCGGACAGGAACTCGACAGGCCCTGGGCAGAACACGGACAGGAGCTGGACAGAACTCGGAGAGGACCTGGACAGAACCAGGGCGGGACCCGGACAGGACCTAGACAGGACCTGGACATAATCCGGAGAGGACCTGGACAGAACCAGGGTGGGACCCGGACAGGACCTAGATAGGACCTGGACAGAACCCGGAGAGGACCTGGACAGAACCAGGGTGGGACCCGGACAGGACCTAAATAGGACCTAGACATAACCCGGAGAGGACCTGGACAGAACCAGGGCGGGACCCGGACAGGACCTGGATAGGACCTGGACAGCACCTGGACAGGCCCCAATTTGTGTTGGGTACATAGCTGCACATTTAAAAAATTGTTAATGTAATTTTCACGGATAGTAGAATTTTTAATAATTACGGTAAATGTGGTAAAAATGACTAGTATAAAGTGTCATGAATATGGTAAAAAAAATTTCATAAATAGAAATGATAAAATTACCCCAAATTAGGGAAAAAATACGATGAATTTTTTATGAAATATAGCTGCGTTTGTCGCGTGCACGTTGCACTATGCGCTCGATCCCTCGCTCACAGACCGTCCAAGGCACATGTCCTCGTCCATCCGTTGACAACCATTCACGACCAGCACCTCGTTCCTCTTCCGAGGTCGCCATTTCCGTCATTACTTAGATCTGTGCCACTAGACTATGTTTACCGAATTTTCTAGGCACTGTTGACCACTCGGAATATGTTTAGCGACTAATGAGACGCCAGTCAGGTTTTTTTAACGCCCTATCCGGGCAAATATGGCCCTGGACGGGACCTGGTCAAGCCCCAGTTTGTGTCGGATACAAGCTGCAGATTTGCTTTTTTGTTGTTGTGAAATCTACACCAGTAGCAGAATCTCGAACAATTACGATAAATATTGTAAAATTAATAATAAAAAATGTCATGAAAATGGTTAAAAATTGCTATAAATTGAAAAAATTCCACACATTTTTAGCAAAACATATTTCATCTCGTGATTTTTTACCGCATTTAATAAAAATTAAAAAATCTGATCAACATTTTTTTTGTATGTATGGAAAGTCTTTTTTATGCTCCTGTAGATAAGTATTTATATTACACATGAGAAGTTACAGAAAAATGCACTAGAAAATTCATTAAAAAAAGCCATCAAAAGTCCTAAAAAAAATAAGATTAAGAATCTTGAAAAAATCACGCGTATTAATCTAATTCAAAACAAATGGAAAATTTTCGAAAATTTAATTAAATATCCTTATTTCAAATTGATTTATTGGCAACTGATGACATTATTATTATTATTTAAAATCATCATTTTTAAATTAATTTAACAAGTGAATTAAAGAAGAAATTAATTAAATAAATAAATATATTTTATATTGCCCTTTATTGATAATTTACAATATATGCGTTAGCCAAAAATATTAAAAATATCATGTGATAAATCTCACCACCAAAGTATAAAAATTTCATAATATGGAGAAGAGTAGCATTTGTAGCTGAAGATCATCAATATAGGCCAGACCACAACTGCAGATCCAAGAGTCTGTTTCCGAGTTCGAAGACATGAACTCACCTAGCAAAAATTTGTTTGCACAGTTATCCCATAGTATCAGCCGGCGAATCCTAAGTTCTACTTGAGGGAATCCCATGACGCGCGTATTAGGCACTTGAGTTCAGAGCTAACTTATACACCGTCTGTCTCTCAAGAGATTTTTTTTCCACCTGCTAGTCTCGTGCTTTAACGCAATGGAATCTCGGCGCGGAGCGCGCAAAGTCACTTTAATTGACAGGGCCGAGATACTTAGTGCCGGTCAATGGAGGTCTTCTCCACAAGTCAGGACGATAGCTGAGTACGTATGTAAACAGAATGGCTATATGGACAGTACAACTGTAGTCTATAGTGTTTACTGGATAGTATTCTTGCACACTTCTCTCGAGTTTATTCCGATATGGCGTACGCTTGCATATACTTAAAGTACCTAACATTGACGTATGCCTAAGTAGATACAGATAGACGCATAACGAGGCGAATCGAGCAAATCGCAAGCTTCCTAGTCATGTCTACCGACTCGAACTTCTTCTCCGTCTGTGCTCGAGCCGCTTATGTCGTGCTTGAGATGCATTACAACGGTTTTCGTCATTAACATATGGTGTTTAAGATGATCAAAGACATTCTATCCGTTCGTTAATTCACTGCTCGGTTTTAGGGCGTGTTAAGTTAGATAATTTTTTGCACATGTTCTCCCTGTAAATTTTATGAAAGCTGGAAAAGCAAACAAATTGAACATTCTTCGATGTACTTTTGATTATGATTTTAAAAAATTTTCCAAATACTTTTGGTTATGATTTCTAGAATCTTCCGAAATACTTTTGATTATGATTTCTGGAATTTTTTAAATACTTTTGGTTCTGATTTCTAGATTTTTTCGAAATACTTCCGGTTCTTATTTTTAGATTTTTTCGAAATACCTTTGGTTGTGATTTCTAGAATTCTTCGAAATACTTTTGGTTATGATTTCTATAATTTTTCAAAATACTTTTGATTATGATTTATAGAATTTTCCAAAATACTTTTGATTATGATTTCTCGAATTTTCTGGAAATACTTTTGATCCTGATTTCTAGATTTTTTCGAAATAGTTTCGGTTGTCATTTCTAGAATTTTTCGAAATACTTTTGGTTATGATTTCTAGAATTTTTCGAAATGCTTTTGCTTCTGATTTTTAGAATTTTTCGAAATGCTTTTGGTTCTGATTTCTAGATTTTTTCGAAATAGTTTCGGTTCTCATTTCTAGAATTTTTCGAAATACTTTTGGTTATGATTTCTAGAATTTTTCGAAATGCTTTTGGTTCTGATTTTTAGAATTTTTCGAAATGCTTTTGGTTCTGATTTCTAGAATTTTTCGGAATGCTTTTGGTTCTGATATCTAGAATTTTTCGAAATACTTTTGGTTCTGATTTCTAGAATTTTTCGAAATACTTTTGGTTCTGATTTCTAGGATGTTTCAAAATACTTTTAATTTTCATACTTTTTAAAGATTTTGCTTAGAGTAAAATACTTTTCAAAATGCGTTTCAAAATACTTTTCAAAATATTTTTCAAAGTACTTCTCAAAATATTTTTCAAAGTACTTCTCAAAATATTTTTCAAAGAACTTTTCAAAATACTTTTCAAAATACTTTTCAAAATATTTTTCAAAATACTTTTCAAAATACTTTTCAAAATACTTATCAAAATACTTTTCAAAATACTTTTCAAAATACTTTTCAAAATACTTTTCAAAATACTTTTCAAAACACTTTTCAAAATACTTTTCAAAACACTTTTCAAAATTCTTTTCAAAACACTTCAAAATACTTTTCAAAATACTTTTCAAAATACTTTTCAAAATACTTTTCAAAATACTTTTCAAAATACTTTTCAAAATACTTTTCAAAATACTTTTCAAAATACTTTTCAAAATACTTTTCAAAATACTTTTCAAAATACTTTTCAAAATACTTTTCAAAATACTTTCCAAAATACAAATACAGGCTTCTTACAATGGCGTTTTAGTAAACTTATTTTTTTTGTGTTCTCGTATTGGGTTAAAATGGCGCCTTATACATTGTATTGCACAATAGCAGTCCAGCTCATGTAGAGTAGAGAATTTGAAAAATGATACGACGAAGAAAAGTTTAAAAAAATTTACATTGATCGAGGTTGACCCATGCCGGAGTGGAAGATCCTACAAAAATCAGCTAGGACATAATGTCGTTGCAGGTATATCTAAGCATTAGAACACTGGCGCCAATTCGTAGTCACTTTGCAGCTATGTGTTCTCAATCATTCTCGACTTTCAATAGAAATATCTTCGTACGAGAGTTATTCGCTATGTAATTGATGCTGTGCTGTACGAAGTCTCGTCCCTACCTTCTCTATGATGGAAAGTCCAATTTATAGACGTCGTCGCGACGATCCACGAGAAATAATGAAATTACCTGGCCATAAATCTTCGTTAGTCTATATGATAGCATACACTACAGTTACGACGATGCTGGTGTTGGTATATACCTCGTATGTCAATTTTTTTTTTCTTTTTTTTTCATGTAATGTTATCGCATCTCTGGAATCTCAACAACGTGTTGTGGAAGTGTAAAAGTAGTAGTTGTATGAGCAGCAAACTGCCGCAGATTGCGCAACGGGCATTGTGTATGAAATGCCCGTCGAAGATCATTATCCGATATTTTTCATCGACATTTTCAACAATAGAGAAAACAGGGGAGAGAATTAGTGTGAGAGTAAAACGTGAGAAAAACGTCGTGGCGTTACGCACAAAAGATCAGCTTTGTTATATAGAAATAGGAATACAAAAATTCGACGAGATGCCGTGGCGAAACTTGCTGAAGATAATCATCGCTCCTGTCCTTAAGGTAGTCCTTTCGTATTATAGTGTGACTTGCGTGAAATTCAGAGAGAATCGAGAAAATCTCCATGAAATAAAAATCTAAAGATAATCGATCATCTAGAAGGTGCTGAAAATATTTATTTTGCAGAATAATAATTATATAATGTTATTAACAAATTAACGAAAAAAAATTATTATAAAATTACCCAGAAAACTAACTTTTTTTAAAAATGTAAATAATTTGTTGATTTCTCTGAACACGTGTAAACTGTATTTAAAAAAATTGTTCGAAATGCAATTTTAAATATTACATAAAATTATTAGAAAATTCACACGTATTCAGAAAAATTAACAAAATATTTTCTATTAAAAATAGATAGGTTGCCGGGTAATTTGTTAAACAATTTTTTATTGTTAATTCGTTGAACAATTTTTTTTTCGTTTATTTGTTAAATATTTTTCTGCTCGTTAATTTGTTAATAACATTTTGGAATTATTACTCAAAGATTAATCTTTTCAGTACCTTTTATATGATTGATTTTTTTTCAGATTTTAATTCCATCCAGAATTATTTCTGAATCGGGTACAATCTGATATTTTATAGAGTAGTTGGATTAAATCCAATGCATTATCTATTTACTTCAAAATTAGTATACTCATCGAACTTTCAATTGCAAAAGAAAAACTTTGTCATTGCAGAATTAGCAAGACGCACACGCACACTAAATTAAAATTTGCAGTGCTGGCATTTTATTTCAAGGTTAACGAAATGTGGTCAATGTTTTAACTCGAACGTTTGGCATGTTGTTGTTTGTTTGTCACTTGATCACGAACGCGAACTGTTTTTTTATTCAACTTTGCAGATTTCAACTTTGGAGACTATAGTGATTTTTAAATCACATTTTTAAAAATTATGTTTGTTGAAACATTCTTTCAAGTCTTGCAAAATTTTTAATTAGACTTGAAAACGAAATTTTTACTTCATAAAAATTAATTATTTCCCCCCATTCTTTTAAATATTTGAAGCTTATAAATGAAATCTAAATTATTTCCTTATTTTATAATCTTTCTTTATCTTGTTTCCCAAACTAAAGTTGTAATTGTCCCTTTGTTTTTTTAACTTACCATTTCTGCTTATTTATCACTTAAATAATCGAACAATAATTTTTAAAGAATATTTTGCCATACTTATTGAAAAAAAAATAATAAAAACATTTTTTTATTGAAAAACAATGCTATTGGTTTGAAAAAGTGATAAAAACATATAAATTGGCTAATGAATAATTTAAAAAAAATTATAGTTTCTTACTTTGATTTTCGTGACGTTTTAAAATAATTTTTTTTAGACACTAATTTTTATTTTTAATAAAATACTCATCAATTTTTTATCATTATGGCTCCATATTCTAAAAATAAAATAAATATTAATTTTTTTTATGCTCTATCAAAAAGCTGTCCTCATAAATTGCTACTTTAATTTACGAATAAAAAATCTTTCTTCATCATTACTTTTGCTTCCTCATAGAGGAAGCTTTGTTTTCATGAAAACATTTTTTTTCGAGATTTTCATGCCAGTATGCTTAGAATTGTCCAAAACGTCGAGAAAAGTGGTTTAGAAAAAATGTCCGTATGTATGTGTGTGTGTGTGTGTCCTGGGCTCCGAAAATTCGATGAACTATTACTCAGTAACCGTTCGAGCGAAATGGCTCAAATTTGGCACGCAAGTGGAGTAGTTGCCCCGCTTTGAATGTTGAGATTTTTGGAAAAAACAAATCAGCCACTTTGACTTTATGGTACTTTTAATTTTTTGAAAAAAGGGCGTGGTCGCTCTAACTTTCGTAAAAATTAGACGATTTTGCTAAATAGTTGTTTATTAATAAATATACATTCAATGTTATTTGGCATCGCATTTGGGCGAAATCGGTAAAGCGGTTCAGATTTTATAGATGTTTGAATTTTTCGAAAAAAATCATTTTTTTTATAAATCACGTCGAATTTCACCAATTTAACCAAAATGTTTTACAGACGAAAAGGAACATGCAGCTATGCCACGTACCAAATTTGACGATGATCGGTAAAGTGGTTCAGATTTTACGACATTTTGAAATTTACAAAAAAAAAAAACGGTTTTCGCTCTAGCATCAGCAAAAGTTGATAATGCGAGACAAAAGTTTGTACTCAATGGAAATAAGAATGCAAAGTAGAACTTTACACATTGCTTCATATGTAATTTTTATTTTTTTTAAATTTATAATGATCGCTTGTCCCAAAATAGAATTGCTCATAACTCTCGAACGGCGTGACGAATCGAGATGAAAATTTACACAAAAGAGGAGGATAAACTCCGTTTTCGTTATTTCGATTAAGGTAGTTCTTGCGCATTAAGCTGAGGTCAAATAAGTTTTCGAAAAATGGGAGGGAATTGCAAAAACTTTTCGCCAATATAAACAAGGCTGCAAAGTAGAACTTTCCAAATTGCTTCCTCATTATTGTTGGATTTTTATAAAGCTTCCTCTATGAGGAAGCCAAAATAGATTAACACGCTTTCTGATAGAGGTAGATTTGCAAAAATCCAACAATACACGGAAAAAAAGGCTTGGTTGGAACAACCAAGTGCCTTGGTTATATATGCGCCAGACAATTAATTGGTTAGACCAACCAAGTTATTTGTTAGGCTACCAATTTCTTGGTTGGACTAACCAAGTCATTTGGTAAGCTAACCAAGTCACTTGGTAAGCTAACCAAGTCACTTGGTAAGCTAATCAAGTCACTTGATAAGTTAACCAAGTCACTTGGTAAGCTAACCAAGTCACTTGGTAAGCTAACCAAGTGACTTGGTTAGACCAACCAAGGAATTGGTAAGCTAACCAAGTCACTTGGTAAGCTAACCAAGTGACTTGGTTAGACCAACCAAGAAATTGGTAAGCTAACCAAGTCACTTGGTAAGCTAACCAAGTGGCTTGGTTAGACCAACCAAGTGGCTTGGTTAGACCAACCAAGTGACTTGGTTAGACCAACCAAGAAATTGGTAAGCTAACCAAGTCACTTGGTAAGCTAATCAAGTGGCTTGGTTAGACCAACCAAGTGGCTTGGTTAGACCAACCAAGTGACTTGGTTAGACCAAGCAAGTGACTTGGTCAGACCAATCAAGTGACTTGGTTAGACCAACCAAGTGACTTGGTTAGACCAACCAAGAAATTAGTAGCCTAACAAATAACTTGGTTGGTCTAACCAATCAATGGTCTGGCGCATATATAACCAAGGCACTTGGTTGTTCCAATCAAGCCTTTTTTTCCGTGTAATGAGGAAGCAATTTGCAAAGTTCTACTTTTTTAATACAAAATTATATAATTTTATCTGTATAAATCTCCAATGATCCATGATTTTCTATTCTATTTTCGGACTACGTTTGCATCCAGAAATAGAGCAAAGTACAGTATCCGAATTGCATTTGCATCATTGAAATAAATTCACCATGTGTGTACCAAGCGTAACTTGTTCATCGACTATTCTTGAGCGGCAATTTCAAACAAGAGTTCTATATATATGTATATATATATATATACGAAGGTACAGACACTATGTATATGTAGGTACAAATCTTTAGAAGATCTATAGTGTAGTTAGTGCCTTCAATGCAGTCTATATAACACCGACAGTGCACAGTGGATGCGCCGCTGAGCGCACGGGCCATGCGGCCCTTATTTATTAGATCTATGCGCACGCTCCACTCACTGTAACGGTACATGCCTTACGCATCCGCCTCTCTCTTTCTCAGTTCTCTCACATGTTCTGCCTTTCGACTTTCCTCTCGCTTGCTTTCCTATGTACAACGCGTGAACTCGTGTTTTATACGTAGTGCAATATAATATCCATACATATAGCATTTTAAACGTGCCACTCGAGAAAATGTGCATAGCATCAGTGGCGCCTACCATATAACGAAATTTGGAACTATTCGAGTCTTAGCTTTTTATGCTCGCCACTTTGACTGCTGAAAATAGCGTCAAGAGTTACGCGATTGTGTACAATTTTTGTGTAGGGAACATTTTTTGTTGGTGATTTTTTAGCGGCGCACATAGAAAAAAACAACACGCACAAGTGAGTCATTATCATCGTATGTGAAGGTCACCTTCATCGCATGAAGTTTGTTGACCTATGGTTTCCATACGATACCAATACTACACAAAATTTATATTTCACAAGACTACATACAGTCTGGTACTATGCGAGACCTTGAATACACAAGTTTCATACTATAAAAGTCCGATACTGCACAAAACCTATGCTACACAGAATCTTCGCAATGCTTATTAAAATAGAGTATTTATTACAACACACGACTACACAAAGTTTGATATTTTGCAACACTTAGACTACAAAAAGTCCGATACCGCACAAAACGTATACTTCGTAAGCCCAATGATCCACAAGACCTGCACTGCACAGCGTTCTGTACTACACAAAACTTATATATCATAAGCTCGATACATACACAAGACCTATACTACACGAAGTCAGATACTGTACAGGACCATGACTACAGAAGAGCTACATTATACAAAGCCTGATACTGCACAAAATCTAAACTACACAAAATCTAGACGACACAAAATCTAGACTACACAAAACCTAAACTACACAAAATCTAGACTACACAAAACGTAAACTACACAAAATCTAGACGACACAAAATCTAGACTACATAAAATCTAGACTACACAAAATCTAGACGACACAAAATCTAGACTACATAAAATCTAGACTACACAAAATCTAGACTACACAAAATCTAGTCAGCACAAAATCTAGACTACACAAAATCTAGACTACACAAAATCCAGACTACACAAAATCTAGACGACACAAAATTCAGACGACACTAAATTTTGACTGCACAAAATCTAGACTGCACAAAATCTAGACTGCACAAAATCTAGACTACACAAAATCTAAACTACACAAAACCTAGACTACACAAAATCTAAACCACACAAAATCTAGACTACATAAAATCTAGACTACACAAAATCTAGACTGTACAAACTCTAGTCTACACAAGATTTGGACTACACAAAATCGAGACTACACAAAATCTAAACTACACAAAACCTAGACTACACAAAATCTGGACTACACAAAATCTAGACCACACAAAATCTAGACTACATAAAATCTAGACTACACAAAATCTAGACTGCAGAAAATCTAGTCTACACAAGATCTGGACTTCACAAAATCGAGACGACACAAAATTGAGACGACACAAAATCTAGACTGCACAAAATCTAGACTGCACAAAATCTAAACTACCCAAAATCTAGACGGCACAAAATCTAGACAGCACAAAATCTAGACTGCACCAAATCTAGACGGCACAAAATCTAGACGACACAAAATCTAGACTACACAAAATCTAGACCACACAAAATCTAGACTTCATAAAATCTAGACTACACAAAATCTAGACTGCACAAAATCTAGTCTACACAAGATCTGGACTTCACAAAATCGAGACGACACAAAATTGAGACGACACAAAATCTAGACTGCATAAAATCTAGCCTGCACAAAATCTAAACTACCCAAAATCTAGACGGCACAAAATCTAGACAGCACAAAATCTAGACTGCACCAAATCTAGATGGCACAAAATCTAGACGACACAAAATCTAGACTGCACAAAATCTAGACTACACAAAACTACTGCATATTGTACAAGACTGTGCTTATAAAAGTCCGATAATGCACAAGACTTATACTTCACTAGGCCATGACTCCACAAACCCGATACGATGTCTGACTGTGACTACACAAACCTGATACTACCAAAACCCATACTAGACATAACCGTTACAATGTAAGACTAGTCTTACATAATATGGTTTTAAAAACGATACTACACAAGCTCAATAACACAAACAATCCTTTCAATCATACTGCAAATTTATGCTTTACTCGTTTTCAATTGTGGTGCATAATTTTATCCTCGTTTAACTCGTCATAACATTATGTTTTTTTTTTCTTTTAATGATCACGCCCAGCGTTCTAGTATATTTAAGGGTCTTGCGTTGAATCGGACGCATATTTGTATAGAAACAAGCGGCAATCTTAGATTAGTTTTCATTGTAAAGAATGATATCCCAACGATAACTTTGTTTTCGGTACTCCACCATGGAGCAAAATGGTACAACAGGGGTAGGGGGGTCTTAAATTAGAATTTCAAAGAAATAAGAATTCAGACTCCTCTTTATTATATCATAACAATAGACTCCGAAAATAAACCTCAATTTGAAAGATTCTTCTTGTATTTTATTACACAGGGCAGCTAAATGAAGCATTGGACGGAAAAAAAAGGAAAAACAAGTGAAAAAAACAATTATTGTACAGAGGAAAAAATAAAGCGAGGCGGAAGAAGAATGGACCGAACAAGTGTGGAAGGAGAAGAGGTGCGACGGAGAAGTTGAAGGGAGTCTCGCTGTCGGTGCCCCTACACCGGAGGCTTCTGGTGTAATCGGCGGCGCGAGTAAAACCAGTTTGCTAAAAACAACCCGCCAATCATGCTCGTGGTTCACGCGGGCTACCGAATACACGCTCGCGTGCACCCCGAAGACCCAACATCCTCTCAAATTTTTTTTTTTCTTTGTTTTTTCTTTTATTTTATTTTTTTCTCTCGCTTCTTCTTAATCTTCTTTCGTTATGTGGCTCTCCCCAGGCACGATAAGTCGTGTAGCGAATCTTTACTTCTTGCGTTTACGATGTCGAGGTATTACAGTAGCTCCTCTGTAGATTCGAACTTTTTAAGAGGATTTACTTTTTTATTTGCCGATTAAAAACAACGGCTTTTGAAAATACTTTATATAGACAATAAGTCGCGGGAAAAAAAAACTAAGATTTTGCAATAAATGCATGAGCCAAAAAGTATTAGGGGAAAATTTACAAATATGAAAGTTCCTCTGCAGATTCGCACTTTTTTAGAGAATTTACATTTTTTTCTTTTTTTTCCAGATTAAAAAACAGCTTTCGAAAATATTTTATAAATAAAATAAGTAACGGGAAAAATTGCCACGATTACAAAAAAATTGAATGGCGCAGTAAATAATGGGAATAAACGACAAATATGAAACCTTCTCTGTAGATGCGCACTTTTTGAGAAAATTGACATTAAAAAAAAACAACAAATTTTAAAAATCTTTTACAGAGAAAATAAGTCAAAACTTTTCAATCGGTAACAAAAGACTATCTTAAAAAAATTTGGGAAAACCATTTTTGTCACGAAAAATGAATATGCCGATATTTCCGAATTCATAAGATTCTTTAAAGAATGTTTTCACGATTTTGAAACTCCAGTTTTCGAGAATTCCGTAATAGTTTTAATAATATTTCAAGATCATAAAAAAACTTTTTTTTAATTGGAAAAATGATCGATTTCATTTCATAAAAGAAGTTTTCTAAAAGATTGAAAAAATAAAAATTGCTATCAGCCGTAAAAAAAATAGTAGAAAAATTAGCGTATTCACATTATAAAAAAAGTTTTCTAAAACATTGTAAAAATAAAAATATAAAATTTATAAATACATTTTCATCACTATTATGATTTTTATAAATAAATCAATTTGCTGACAGTTAGTATCTTTAATGATTATGATTCTTCTCTAAATTTTCTCATTTTTACGTAGTATTGAAATTCGTATTATCGTTACATATTATTGTATTGTTATTATTATCACGTATAATTGTAATATGTATTTAATAAACATAAACGACAATGACTAAAATTTGGCCTACAATTGTTGAAATACGAAAAAAAATATATTAGTTCTTAATTCATGTAAAAAAAAAGAGTGCATTTACAGGGAGACTACTGTATATGTACATGTGCAAGACGCTGTACCGTATATGGTACGGATTGTATGTATATACCTATAGTCTCATCGAAGTTTTTCTTCTTCCTCTTATTTGTTTTATTCTTCGACGTATATCGTGTACTACCTCTCTCCTGTGTTCGACGGCGGCAATATGTCCAATGCTGCTGTGCTTCGTCAGCCGGAAAGATTCGTAGCTCCCGTTCGTCCGGTCTTACATATACATATTTTATTTTGATTTTTTTTTTCCCGCGCACCACTCTTCCCCCATCATTGGCCCAACGTTAAATTTCTTGCCACCCTTGCCGTGACCTTCGTTTCTTTGCAATTGCAAAGACAAAAATAATTCGTAAGGCAAATCCACCGATACTGGTTGTCGAATTAATTGGACCAACCGATTGGTTATCGAAAATCGGCAAATTTTCTGGCGCATATTCAGTCATGCATTTAGATCTCGCAGCTGATCTTTAATTAGCTTGACAAACAACTAATTATTCAGACCAACTAATTGATTCTCTGTCCCAACTGATTCTTTGTCCTAACTAATTCTTTGATTCTGTCTCAACTGATTCATTAACCCAATTTATCTTTGACCCAACTGATTCTTTGTCCCAACTGATTTTTTGTCCCAACTGATTCTTTGAATCAACGGATTTTTTGTACCAACTGATTTGTTGTACTAACTGATTTGCTGTTCCAACTGATCTGTTGTACCAACTGAGTTGCAGCTGAGTCTCAGCTGATTTGTTGTCTCAACTGATTCTTTGTCTCAACTGATTCTTTGTTCCAACTGATTCTTCGTTCCAACTGATTCTTTGTTCCAACTGATTCTTTGTTCCAACTGATTCTTTGTTCCAACTGATTCTTTGTCCCAACTGATCCTTTGTCTCAACTTATTGTTTGTACCAACTGATTTGATACCCCAACTGATTTACTGTCGCGACTGATTGTTTGTACCAACTGATTGTTTGTACAAACTGATTGTTTGTACAAACTGATTGTTTGTACAAACTGATTGTTTGTACCAACTGATTGTTTGTCCCAACTGATTCTTTGTCCCAACTGATCCTTTGTCTCAACTGATTGTTTGTACCAACTGATTGTTTGTACCAACTGATTGTTTGTACCAACTGATTATTTGTACAAACTGATTGTTTGTACCAACTGATTGTTTGTACAAACTGATTGTACCAACTGATTGTTTGTACCAACTGATCGTTTGTATCAACTGATCGTTTGTATCAACTGATTGTTTGTACCAACTGATTGTTTGTACCAATTGATTGTTTGTACCAACTGATTGTTTGTACCAACTGATTGTTTGTACCAACTGATTGTTTGTACCAACTGATTGTTTGGACCAACTGATTTTTTGTACCAACTAATTTGTTATCCCAACTGATTTTTTGTACCAACTAATTTGTTATCCCAACTGATTTTTTGTACCAACTGATTCATTGTCCTAACAGATCTATGTCCCAACTGATTCATTGTCCCAACTGATTTTTCGGCTGAACTGATTTTTTGCCCCAACCAAGAAAATTGTTCGTCGCGACTAAGAAATTTGTTCGTTGCAACCAAGTGAATTGTTTGTTACAACCAACAAAAATATCTGTCACAACTAACCGGTACGTTGCGCCAATCAATGAGTTGATGCCACCAACTAAATAAATGTAGCCAATCTAAGTTGTTATTAAATGTACTTTAGAACTGAAATCAGTTGGTTCAACCAGAGTTCCGTTGGCTACAACCAAATCGCTTTTTTATTTCCAGTTTACTGATGGGAATTAACATACTTCGTTGGATTCAATAAATGAAAGATAGCCCATGGACGCTACTGACATTACCAAATTCCCCCGAAGCCTCTCATAAATCTTGCGGTTTTCAATCGTGTTACTGTTAAGCTTTAGTGTATTATCGTCCTCGTTGTTGCTGTTGCATATAACCAAGATTTGCACGTGCTTGACACGAAAGTATTTTCACATAGCACGCACGATTACGCACGCACACCGAACAAGTATAATCCCCGGAACCCTCTTCATCTTCCTTCTGATCGTACATGCTATATCTTTTAATGTCTTGAAGGCAATCCTCCTCAATTTGTGGTACGCGTACGGCACGATCCACTTTACCGCATCCGCGAACATACTGACCCGGTATCGAATATGTTTGCCTTTCCCAAATAATTACGCCAACAGGAATCGCAGGATTTCAGCACAAGGAGAAAATCGTGTATTTAATACCCGAAGAAATGCGACTATAGTTGCATCTCTCTTAATTTTTCACCTTAAACAATACATCATTTCCATACAAATAGATTTTATTTATGGTTGAAAAAATAGTCCCAACAAATAAAACAAACAAAACAAATAAAATAAATAAAATAAATAAAATAAATAAAATAAATAAAATAAATAAAATAAATAAAATAAATAAAATAAATAAAATAAATAAAATAAATAAAATAAATAAAATAAATAAAATAAATAAAATAAATAAAATAAATAAAATAAATAAAATAAGTAAAATAAATAAAATAAATAAAATAAATAAAATAAATAAAATAAATAAAATAAATAAAATAAATAAAATAAATAAAATAAATAAAATAAATAAAATAAACAAAATAAATAAAATAAATGTTCGTACATTTAATGAAATAACTTAAAAAAATTCTGATCACATGTACCAAGTATTGCTTCGATGGATGACGCATTTGTGAAGAAGTGAAAGAATAGAAGTAATTCATAATCCTTAGGCTTCGGTAACTCGAACAAGAGTCTCGATTGCGCAATGATAGTGCATAGGAAAAAGTGGAGATGAAGAGTAAATTGAAGCGTGCACCGCATAGATATAACGTAGTTTCAGTCGGTACTGATCGTATATATATATATATATATACATAAGGTCTTGAAGGCAATGAGGTAGAAGATCGAGTCAGACTTGCTTACGGATCGTTCGTTCACTCTCGTTGGGCACTCCCGCTTGTGATTGACAGGTTGAAACGGTAGTTTGATTCCCGGTCATCATTTACATAGGCCGACGCCGCCGCGGTATCCGCCCCTATCATCTCGGACATTCAACGAGAATGAGATGAGTGACCCCGGCGCGCGCGCGTAGTCGTCTCATCTCGCCTTGACTTTGGCCAGAACGCTGAGAGATCAGAAACGCAATCAGGTTCACGGCGAGCTTTCATGTTAACCACGCTACTGAGGTCAACGCAATGGAAACGCATATGAATCTAATGATATTTTATTGGTACAAATGGAACAACGGTTCTTCGTATTTCAAGACGAAATTTAGCAAAAATTGGACACGGACATAAATAGTTGGCTGCAACAACAAAGTCATTAGTTTGCTAAAAGATAGGCTGGCAAGAGTCAGTTATTGGATCAATCAACGGACCGAACTTATGACAACTGCTTACAACATACTGGGATCTAGACCAAATAACCGGCTCAGTTTATCCGATGTTGGACAACCAACTGGCCCAATTTAGCAGATGTTGGAAAACCTAACTGGCCCAATTTAGCAGATGTTGTACTAGCGAAGGGACCAAATTTAGCAGATGTTGGACCAACCAACTGGCCCAGTTTAGCAGATGTTGGACCAACCAACTGGCCCAGTTTAGCAGTTGTATGACCAACCAACTGGCCCAAGTTAGCAATTGTAGGGTCAACCGACTGGCACAACGTAGCAGTTGCAAGATCAACCAACTGGCCTAATTTAGCAGTTGTAGATCAACCAACTGACACAACTCAGAAATTGCAAGATCAACCAACTGGCCTAATTTAACATATGTAGGATCAACCAACTGGCACAACTTAGCAGTTGCAAGATCAATCAACTGGCCTAACTTAGCAGTTGTAAGATCAACCGACTGGCACAAGTTAGCAGTTGCAAGATCAACCAACTGGCCTTACTTTGCAATCGTAGGATCAACCAATTGGCCCAATTTAGCAGATATTCGACCGAACAACTGGCCCAACTCAGCAGATGTTGGACCAACTAAATGATCAAACCTAAAACTGTGTAAGCACAGATTGACATCAATTTTGATGTCAATCTGTGCTTTCGTCACTTGGGGAGCTTTTGTCGCCTTGTATCCAAACCGTAAATTAAAAAAAGTCGTCAAAGTCACGCAGTTCGATCGTTTCCCATCAAATGCAATTCCTATAATTTGTCTTTTGTGCATAACCATCAAGCCTGATAGCCCAACAATTGTAAGATCTAGGATGCAAATACTAGGTTTTGATAATTTTCATAATCGTCTGAAATCTACCAACGTAATAAAATTCATCTCAACAGCTCAGAGCATTCCCAATTTATACAAGTAAAATATGCTTCCAAACATCTCTTTTTTCAAATGTGTCTTTTTTTAATGTATCGTCCAATTCTGCACATATAACATGAAAATCTCGATCAGAAATTTCTTAGGAAACATGGATATTTCGACCATGAATAAAAAATACCATCCAGAATATTTACATGGCTGTAAGAATGAACCTTAAGAAAATTAGTCTTCTCAACTTATCATTTGTTTGAAGTCCAATTGCTAAGAAACTCTTTCAGACAATTCTTCATCAGTTATGGCCCAAAATTGGAAACTGAATGATTGCCAAACCTAATGGTATTACCAACCACCTTTAAGGGTATCAAAATAGACTTTCCACCCAATGCAACACTCGGCAGGAGACGAAACCTCGTTGTACCCAACAATTTCACTGAACATTGTGAAATGATTATTATTTATTGACGAAAAGAGAAAATGATAACATGCGCGCATTAGACGACAAATGGTAATTACTACTCTTACGATACAGCTGCAGTATATCTTTCACAACGGAAAGAAAAACAAAAGAAAAAAAATAATAATAACAATACCAATAAAAGTGTTGCCTGCAGCATAAAATCATCGGGATCCTCTGTCTCCTCTTCTGATGTAGTACCGAGAAAGAGGACCACAAGAGGACTTTGCTCATCTTGGCATTCGTGGTCAGCGGATAACGAGGTAGCTTCGAAAGTGCACGTATCAACTTCCGAGAAGGCAAAAAGAGCATGAGAGGGAATGAGAATAAGAATATATACACGGATGAAGAAGAGTAAGAGTGTCGAGCGAAAGGGCAACCAGAGAGGAATACTGAGGCACTTACACGGGACATGTCCAGCTGGCAAGATCATGGTAAAAGGCATCCGGGTGAGTCTGGCTCGTCATCGGTCGTCTTGAGTTCGCCCTCGCTCGTGAAAGAGAGATGACCGATTCCGCAGTCGTCTTACGTCGTGCATCTGAGTAGAGGAAGACGAAGGAGTGCCCGGTTCAAGTCAGAATAGAAAGAACCATGTGCGAGAATGAGACAAAGAAAAACGGAGAAACGCCTCCGCTCTTCACCGTTTATAGTATCCCTTATATCCATTCTGTGCAACTTTACCTGATGGCGATTTAATGTGTACGGACGAAGGTGTCAGGCACAAAAATTCGTCATGTTTACAACCATGTGTGGGGACAGGGCCAATAAAAAGGTGTTGATGGGCATACGTTACTTCGCAAGCTCGTTTTAGGGCTCGATTCTTGGAGAGAATGAGAAGAGGCGAATATGGGAGACGATGAAATGACGCCCTTTGTGTGTATCATACGGTACGTGAGTGCCAAGTGAGAAAGGAGAGGAAAAAAATTGCAAAAACTTTGCATAATTTTGGATAAACTTACGAAAAGTAGCATATCTCCGATTGTTCTGTAATTTGGGATACTAACGTATTTCGTCATTTTAATCACGAATATTATGATGAAAGTTGGCCCAAATGTCATCAGTAGTATGAAAATAGGCGCAAATGTCATCAGTAGTATGAAAATAGGCGCAAATGTCATCAGTAGTATGAAAATAGGCGCAAATGTCATTATCAGTATGAAAATACGCGCAAATGTCATTACGAAAATATGCGCAGATGTCATTATCAGTATGAAAATAGAAAGAAAAAAACTCGGGGAGATTACGATATCTCCGGCCCCCCAATTTGATCATTAGACCATGATATATGGACAAAAAGAATACGAAAAGGAAAAGTGGTATTTTTTATTTGGGGCCTTAGTTTCGGAGTTGTGATGCTTCGACGTTTTGACGCGAGATGTTTTGGAGCGGACGGATGTCCGGATGTCGATGTGTGTGTTAAAAAAAGGATTAAAAATACATTAGGCGTGCAAGCTCTGCCTAGAAGCCTCCAGTTAGCCTCTAAAAAACCTAAATAAAGTCAATGAGAAAAACCTAACAGAACCTAGTGAATCCTAAAAAAACTTGAAGGACCTAAAGAACCCTAAAAAACCGAAAGAACCTAAAGAACCCTAAAAACCCTGAAGAATCCTCAAAAAACTCTAAAGCATCCTAAGAAACCTGGAAGAACTTGAAAGAAGCCTAAAGAATGACCTCTATAATTTTTAAAAAATTCAAAATCACGCAAAATCCAAACCGCTTTACCGATCATCACCAAATTTGGTAGGCAGCAGCACGGAATGTTGTTTTTTGTTTGTAGAATATTCTAGTTGATTCGGTGAAATTTGACGTGAGTTAGAGCAGAATGTCAATTTTTAAAAAAATTCAAAATGTTGTAAAACCCGAACTTATTTATAGATTCATGCCAAATTCAACACCGATCCTCTTTTAGCACAGCTTTATTTATCAAAAATTATGTAGCCCTATAGCTAAAAATTTGCTGAAGCCAGAGCGCGTACAGACATTTTTTTTTTAATTACAGAATTAAGTAAAAGTTGAACTTATTTTTTAATATTTTTGAAAATTATTACGAACAAAGACGTCTACCAGTTTCAGATGTGTGCCAAATTTCAACCTGATTATTCAAGCCGTTCTTGACATATGTAGGTTTGAATTTTGAATTCCGGCCACACACACACACATCCACCCATACATTTTTTCTAAACCATTTTTCTCGACGTTTTGGACCATTTTGAGTGCCCTGGTATGAAAATCTCGAGAAAAAAAAATCATGTAAACAAAGCTTCATCTTTAAGGAAACAAAAAAAACTGACGCTTGGTGCCAGAATGAAACAAACAAAAAACACAGAACGTTTTCACTCTGTATTATTTATAATACTAGAAAACTTCCGCGCGCTGCGCGCGCGAGTAGAGTGCGTGTGTCGGTGCGCCGATCTTATTTAATACATATCATATATATAATCAGAATTCCTAAAAATTAAGAGATCTAAGAAATTTTTCCAATAATTCCAAATCTTATCGAATCGGAAACTCTTTATAGATTTGATTTAAATTAATTACCAATTGTCCTTTAACATTATTTCAATTATAAATTAGTATTTAGCTTGATAACTTCAAATTGGCGAAGTCTGGAGCATTTCCAGGCTTTAGAAAAAAATGTAAAGTCCCGTCATTATATGGGGCTTTACATTTTTAGTGAAGTGGTACGACCTCTTTGCTCAAAGAAATAAATACAGGATTTCCAATTCTGGAAACCTGGCATGGATTTTGCTAAAAGTAACAGTGAACAAAGAGGTCTGATTTACTTGACTGCAGAATTTCAATTTTCCCCGATCTCTTCGCTTATCATCTTATTCACGATTGTTCTGTTGATCCGCATGTAGTGACTCCGCGCACGCCTGGTTTTGTTGCTGCCATAGAGACTACGTCGCACTTTGTCGTGCAACATCTTAAGCCTAGTTTAATATTCGCAATTAACACATAATCCGGAAACCCCGAAATATTGTAAAGTCAACCAACTTGGGAATTCAAACCTCGCGCGCCCGATATGTTTGACAAAACTGTCAGAATTGCAACTGTCAAACGTGTTAAACAACGAACTCGGTCTCGGTCTCGATTTGATCTCGCGCCAATTTGGACCAATCACAACGCGAATAACACGATGACAATGGACCAACTCGCACTCCGATAAAATCTCGCAACATACTTTTTAGAGAAGGATCCCTTATATCCATTCTATTCTAGTTTTCCTGATGGCGATTTAATGTTTGCAGCCGAAGGTGTCAGGCAAAAAATCGTCATGTTTACAACCATGTGAGGGAAGAGGGCTAATAAAAAGGTGTTGATGGGCACACGTTATTTCACAAGTTCGTTTTAGGGTTCGATTCTTCGACAGAATGAGGAGAGATGGATATGAGAGCCAACGACTTAGCGCCCTTTGTGTGTCCATGCGGTACGTGAGTGTAAAGTAAGAGTGAAGAGGAAAAAGAAGCCGCGACTAGGTAAATGCGACGAGTACGTGACGGAAACATCATGGGAAATTTCAAGACATAATACCCAAGGCCTATTGTGGAAGTAAAAATCGCAGAAGTGTTTACTTGCGCTTAAGGAATTATTTGTTAAGGTGCATTTTTATTTAGCGACATGTTTTCAAAACCCAGTATACCAGATTTGAAATAATGGCGATGTGGCGTCAATTAGGCTTATTGTTAAATTGATCAGAAACATAAGATAGTGCATATATTACGACGAGATACGAAAAATGGTATTAAGTTTTGAAAATCAAAATCCGGCGATTGCGGATGCGCCTTAAGACAATAATTTCAAAAGGATTTGCATCAATAATGCGCTCAAAGGTTATCTTCAAGCTACCCGTGCAAATAGACATAGAAAATATTGCTGCCCTTTTCAAATAATTTCGTTAAGGCGCATCCTCATTTGTCAAACAGTTTCCGAAGGCTTTTTTTTATTAATAGTTTTGAATTTTATCTTGCCCGTATTTTTCCAGCCAATATTACTTGCGCTGCATTAATAACCATCAATAGTTGTAATGGCAAGATTAAAAAATAAAATGGTAATCCGGGAGTAAAATTTTGTCGACATTTGGAAACGCAACTGATTAATTCTGGAATAATTTAATTAAGGCGCATCCTTATTTGTATACAAGTTTTTCAACACCGATTTCCTGATTTAGAATCTTGCCGATAAATTTTCAAACAATATTATTTCCTGTTGCATTGATGGCAAGCAGCACTTGCTATAAATGTGATAGAAAAATTACAAAAATTATATTCCATTATAAAAAAAAACTGTGGCATAATGAGAATGCACCTTAATACAATATTTTTTTATAAATTTACGCCCCATGTATTTATATCTTTGTTATGCACAAATTTATCACGATAGGCAAATCTGAAAATAATGCAGGGCTTTAAAAATAATTTCATTAAGGCGGGTTCGCAATTGTCAATAATATAACAACAGGCGACGAAGACAATTATTCCAAATTCTTCAAGTAAATTAATATTTACCAATAATAGTTCCCGCACAAAATACCAACCAGATTCCGAAATCGAGATTTCTTCACTGCCTAATGCGAATTCACCTTTAAGCTATATTTTCATGAAACTACGGTGTACTTCCAAAACTTTGGCAATCCGGACAAAGTAAAACATCGTCTGGTAGCCACTCTCCAATTTCGAACCCTAACAGCCAAATTGCAGAAGTTTGCAAGGTTTTTTTTTCCTCGAAATTATTGCATTAAGGCGTATCCGCATTTATCGACAAATTTTCAAAAACGAACTACGACTTTAAAATCATGACAATCTAAGTGCATCAATTATTTGTTATAAATATAAATTCACAATAGTTTGTTTATTGTTGTATTGTACACGAACAACAGTTTTTGTCTAAACAATGATAAAAATTTAAAAAATTGATATTACGTTGTCGAAAATTTGTCGACAAATGCGGACACACCTTAATGCAACAATTTCGCAGAGACTTTCTGTAATGTGTCTTCAATTTGTTATCTGGGAAAGAGGCCAGAATTTCTCAACAGTACAATAACGTTTACCGTGCCGAGAATTTAGAAGCCTTAGGGCGGATCTAAAACACGTGTTTAATTCCTTTCGATTTCACTTGAACATCACAGAAGCTAATATGTACGATGTTTCGGTACGCCTATGGGAAAACTTTGTTTCACTTTACACCGGTTTCACTCTCATGGAATATCTTAGACTGTGCACATGAACGCGTGAAATAGTCGGTCCGAGGTATAATCTCGTAGCGCTGGAGGGCGCAATGTCGAGAAACCGCACGAAGAGACAAAGACGAGAAATGAAAACGAGGAGATTACTTGCGAATAATATGAGTTAACAAGTCTTGACTTTTGCAGCTCTTGTTGGTGAACAGGAATCGAGTTATTGGCTTATTCTTCTTATCAGTTTGTTCCAATTGCGCTTAAAAATTATTCTCCTCTTTTGTAAATAAGTTCTCCAATGAATTATGCTTCCACTTCGACTAGTAGAACGACAAATCATTTAAAGGTCGAATCCAGTCCAACTTACTTTTCCTTCATGATTGTGAAAACGTCATTCACACCCAACAAGATAACACCAAAGAGCTCAATTACAGTGCAACTATCACTTTACTCTTGCATTCTATTTTTTCGGATTACGCAGTAGTGGAAACATTTGTTTTTGAATTGTAGAGTTAGGTCAGGATTATAATCTACTACTATAAAATGGAATCCAATGTATGTGTCCTTTTGGGGTTATCTTGAATCATTGATATTGGATAGGTTTTCATCATTGATATGAATCATTTTGTATGATAAACTTGCAGCAATAATTGTGCGATCCTAAGCAGAAATCCGGCGCAGATATTTTACCTATCTCTTTGTGAGATTTTTTTTCATAATAATGGGAGTAAAGAAACAAATTCATAATTTTGTGGCATCAAGTAAAAGCCTATTTTCTCTGTTACAACAATGTGGGCTTAAGCTTATTTTCGGGGTCAAGTCCTTTATTGTTATTATTATTATTATTACTATAGTGAATATCTTAAGGTACAGTCAAAATGGCTCGAAATATTTTCGTTATATGATACAGACAGTAAAACAGAAAAATATCACATTTGGCGTACTCAGAAGTGACGATAGCTTATTCTTAAACCTTGAACTGTTAAATACCTTACCAGTTAGAAAAACAATGAATTCCAAAAACGCACCGTCAAAAAATCCTGGCTTTGCAAAATTTATACAATTTTTTTTTTCTACAGATTTGAACCTTTTTCTGACTTCATTAAAATAACTACATTCATTACGTGCATCACACGCGAAAAAATCGCCCATTATTGCTCAATGACCAGTGCGCACGCGCAGTTGATCGCGCATGCGCAGTCGATCACGCTTGCGCAGTTGATCACGCATGCGCTGCTGATGGCGCATGCGCAGTCGACCGCGCATGCGCAGTTAATCGCTTTTTTTTTAAAGAACTCTTAGTAAGAACCAAAGCCAGCTCCAGTCAAAGGAAGAAGAAGAAAGAACTCTTTTTCTCTCTTGAAAATTTTCAAAGTACAATGTTAAAATTGAATCAAATGAAATAATTATCAACAGAAATATCTCGTTCAATTTTCCGTTAAGAAAGAACAAAAACTTCTAAAACGAATTATCAGATTTGCTTCTTGGCAGAAACACTTCTTCCGATTCGTTTAAGAGTCTTTTTTTACATTTTTAAGGAAGATTTTAAGTTAAGGGAATCACAAAAAAAATGGGGTCAGAACTCCGCGTTAGGGCTTGCACATGTTTATGTCTTATTTTATTATACCTATTCTAATTATAACTTTACTAACTAATTTTTGTTGTTTTGCTTGTTCATTTGTGTTTTGTTGGTTCGCTATTAGCTGCATTTTGTCATTTTCTGGGTAAAAATTTGAAAAAAATCCCATCAACTGACAAGATTAGAGCTTTGGGGTGCTTTATATAGGCGACGACACAGGGCCGACCGGCGCACCAATAGCGTGCAAGCTGCTCGGCGGTTCAGCCACTCTCGGACTTAGAAACTTTTATATCTTAAATTTTCCTATCTATTACGTGAATTAGTCTAACTTTTAAACTATATTACAGTTTTCGATGATATTTGTTAGGAATGAATATAAATGTTAGTTTGAAGTTTCGTAGGTTAAAAATTGTAAGTGAGTGGGTATTTAAGGAAGCCCGCGCGTGTCTAACAATTTGTGTTTAGTTTCAATTAAATGTGCCCAACAACTTCAAAATTGATATTTTCATACAGTGTTAGCACTTATTTGATGCGTCATAATCAGGAACTTTAATCTAAAACGATATTATAATTTGTATATTTACAGAGAGGTAATGATATTATACACAGTAACTCCCACAGCTATTAACACGATATTAGCACAATGGCATTGCGACGATAAAAAACGACGTCAAAAAAAAGCAGTTCATCCTACAATGTAGCAAACACTATGCATAGACATCCAAAGACTAAACCAGATCTTAAAAAGTCCCAACTAAAACATACCGTCGTCAACGCGAAAAAAAAGTGTTCTACCCACAGTTGCGCAGACTGTGAAATAAAAAAAGTTTAACTCGTTTTCAACATCCCCTGTGGAAAATTTCTTCGACGATAAATGTCAAGTCTAGCTTGTTCTGCGTCCAGTTAAACGCGTGCCGAAGGGTTCTAAGAGGCTGCTATGTGTGATTTAGAGAAGAGATCTTCTCGCACCTTGAAGCACCTGAGCTCTTTTGTATTATAAACTATACACCGATGGGTATAGTATATGTTGGTATAACGAGAGAATCGTATAATATGCACCAAGCAAGGACCAACGACTATGCTTGGCATCGCATTCGTCCGTCAGCTCATTATTTCGCCAGAGTCGACGTATGACGGACGTGTGCCGAGGCCCTGAGGCTTCGGGCCATACGTCGAAGTATATAACGTCACCCGAGGGGCCTTAAGAGTAGAACTCGCGCGGTACTCTTCAGGGCCCGTTGAGTGGATCAGTGCGCGGGATATATTTACCGGGTGCTGCACCAGCAGCAGCAGCAACAGTCGAGTCTATCTCTCACCAATCTCGCGAGGCCTTCTTCCTTTTCAGCTGCGAAGAGGCCCCGAAGCTACGAAGCTGGCAAAAGAGAGGCACGAAGCATTCGATCTCAGTTGTGCTAAGCCAACGAAGAGCCACAATGTTTATAATTTATAATTTACAAAACGATAGGTACACTTATAGTGCGGTTGGAATCGTTGATAACAGTAATTACAACATTGAGCCTGGTTGGATGATGAAGACGACGAAGACGTAAAGTAAATGAGAAGAAAACTTACCTCGCACCTTGAAGTATCCAATATCTCGACTTCCGTCGTGACATTGTCGATTGTGACGCTGTGACGGTAAAGAAAATCTGCAACATAAAGAGGATGACGTGAAATTACAGGGTGAAATATATAATTTAACGAAACAGTTGCTTATAGAGTAGTTTATCTACTTTGGTTTTTTTTATTAAGAAGGAATACAATCGCTTTAAAATTCTGTCATTTTATGAATTTACTGTAAGCAAGCAATCCCACACATCTCTAATTGTTGGAATATCTCCATTCCACCGACGCATGGAAAATGGAGGCCTAGCGTTTCGGAATGACTAGATCACCGGCGTGAGTGGTTTCTGCACTGCATTAAGATCCCAAAATGGCTATGTTCCCGGAATAATTGAGGTCTCTAAAAGTCTACGACCACAAACTGACTAAACCCCCGGAGTAACTAACGGTCCCAAAGTGACTGAAGTCCCGGAGTGAGTAACGTCCCGGAGTGACCATACTCCTGGAGTGACTAACCTCCCGGACTGACTAGACTCCCGGAGTAACCAAGCTCGTGGGTTGACTAAACTCCCGGAGCGACTAAAGTTCCGGAGTGACCAAACTCCCGGAGCGACTAAAGTTCCGGAGTGACCAAACTCCCGGAGCGACTAAAGTTCCGGAGTGACCAAACTCCCGGAGCGACTAAAGCCCCGGAGTGTATAAACTCACATAGTGGATAAACTCACGGAGTGGATAAACTGAGGGAGTGGATAAACTGACGGAGTGGATAAATTCCCGGAGTGGATAAACTCCCGGAGTGGATAAACTCCTGGAGTGGATAACCCCCGGAGTGGATAAACTCCCGGAGTGGATAATCTCCCGGAGTGGATAATCTCCCGGAGTGGATAAATTCCCGGAATGGATAAACTCCCTGGGTGGCCAAATTCCCGGAGTGGATAAACTCGCGGAGTGGATAACCCCCGGGTGGCCAAATTCCTGCAGTGGCTAAAGTCACAGAATGTCTAAAGTCTCAGAATGGCTAAAGTCACAGAATGTCTAAAGTCTCAGAATGGCTAAAGTCACAGAATGGCTAATGACACGAGTGGCTAGTCATAAAGTGGCTAAAGTCTCAGAATGGCTAAAGTCACAGAATGGCTAATGTCACGAGTGGCTAAAGTCATAAAGTGGCTAAAGTGACGGAGTGGCTAAAGTCACAGTGTGGCTAACGTCACAGTGTGGCTAAAGTCACCGAGTGGCTAAAGTCACAGAATGGCTAAAGTCACAGTGTGGCTAAAGTCACAGAGTGGCTAAAGTCACAGCGTGGCTACGGTCACAGCGTGGCTACAGTCACAGCGTAGCTAAAGTCACAGCGTGGCTACAATCATAGAGTAGCTAAAATCACAGAGTCGCTCAAATCGCGGTCAGGCTAAAGTCGTGCGGTGGCCTAATTCCTAGCGTTTTTTTTCTATTTTTAATTTTTTTGTTACTTTCCCGAAATCATGGTAATAAGTGCAAAGTGCTTCTTTATTAAAAACAGCAATAACAAGATTTTTATAAATAACATAAGAATTTCCAATTAATCTTCCTACTAAAAAAAAATGTTATACACACATGATCACTATAAGCAATAATGTTTCCATTTTATTGTAGCCCTGTTTATACACAATCAAACGTGACTGAATTTTCGGTCAGGCAAAATTCCTTGGACTCTTGAAATTAAACTCAAAACGTGAAGTCCGAGTTTGAGATGTAAATTTCCTACGCAATTGGGTGTAGAATAGGGATATAAGTGTGTTTAGAAAACACGGATAATAGCGTCAATGAGAGTGTGGCCATCGCTCAAGGAACGTGAAAGTATATTAGACTCAAAGTATACAGTAATATCGTATAGTCACCGTGTGTGTTTCTTCCACTTATATACATCAAGCAGCGTCTATACTTTATTTCAATTCGTCTCGCTATCGTTTTGAGGCAACGCGAGGGTGTGAAAGTATACTAAAAGTGTCAGGTACACCGAGTGGACAATAATAATTTCAATCGGATTCGCTGTCGTTGGAAATTGTGACGGTTGCCTCTATGACTTCGGAGTAGTTATTTGCAGCTGCACCGCTTTGTCATTACTCTGCCCACTGGACCTCATTATGAACCGGGTGATGAACAACCGTCGACAAAATACTGTGACGAGACTTTCGCCTCTAGATTTTCCCACACGCCCGCGCGAGAACACATTCGCTTTTAAATTCATCTCACCGGTAGACGCAACAGATTCGTTATGATTTAAGGGGTAACACTATTCTAGGATTTTCGAAAAATCGGCTTTTTTTGGCTTAAACAATAGGGTCATACGAAGTGGTCCATTTATTTGCCATCACGCCAATTCTTCCGTAGCTTCTAAACAGAATAATGAAATTTATGTGAAATTTTCAGAAAAATCGGTATGCTCTGTCTCAACGAAAAAAAAAAATATTATTACTTTATTTTGTCAAATAATGGCGGAATTTTTTTATGCGTCTATGGAAATTTTTTTATTAAAAAGTACATTTGAAAAACTTAAATTTTATACAGAAACAAATTTTATTGTACGATCGGTAATTTTGAATATACAGCGAATTGAAAAAAAAATTGAATAAACAAAATCGGTATTAAATTTTGGGCAAACCGTAGGTGCTAAAATTCTGAAATAATTTATGGATGTTTGTGATACTTTGAATAACTTTTGAAAAAATTATAAACAGGTTTGAAATGTATGGAACGACCCATTACTTAAGGATCATAAAAAAAATGTGGCGTTGGTCTTATAGCGATTTTTTTTTTAAACGTTCTATTTTTGTAAAACGTATTGGGAAACCAATTTGGTAGTCCTATTTTTTATTGTGAAAATCAAGACCGGATGGGAAAAAATATTTTTTTCTTAATCGTATCCCTAATAGATGGCAAAAAAATGAAAAATAAAAAATCCCCAAACCGTATCTTAAAAATTAAAAAAAAAAAAAAGAGTGGCTCATTATATTCCCCATTATTTGTATATTTCCCAAACTTTGTGTTTCTCACAGACCTCATCATTATTATTTTTTGTCTCGATTTTTGAATTCTCCAATTTCTTAAAAAGTATAGGTTTATTTCAAACCCCATGAATTTTTTATTTGTATGGACTTCACCACAACTAATCATTGCAATTTTCCAATTTCTCCAATTTCTTCTACGATTTTGATCTTTCGGCGTTTGATAATTTTTTTAACCCTTTTATTATGAAACTGAGTTCTGAATTTTTTAATGTATATTATGGATTCTCCCTACGCAAACATATTCGAAATTCGCAGCTTTTCAATAATTTCTCATAATAGAAACTAACATTTTTTAATTTCGAAAAAAAAATTGCAAAAGATGCATAGATTTCTAAACGTCAACATCATTATTATGCAAAATTAAAGTTCATGATATTTTCAATCAAATTTATTTTTTTAGATTTTTGCCCAAGTTTCTTATTAATTTATAAAATGTTTACCAAACACTATTATCAATATGGAACCCCAATTGAGGAAATTCAGGAAAACATTTTGTCGTAAAATGACTATTGGTTGGACACGTTTTTTCTGTGGTTTTGTAAATAGTATGCATTGATTTATTTGTATATGTGGTACAGGGCAGAAGATATTATGCGTTAATTTGTAGGTTTATATCTACGTGTCAGTAGAGTATAAAGTTTATTTCTTACATCCACATTTCGGTAAACAATAAGTTTACATCCATATTCCAGTAGAGTGTAATTATTGTGAGAAAATTTACAGAATTCAAATGAATAAAAAAATATATTTTTATGAAAGACGTTACTTTCTAATAGGGAAGTTTCTCTTTGCAGAAAGAACTTGGGTGGTTAATCACTTTGCAGTAGTATAGCCGGCAAAAATACGGAGCAAACTCATTTTAGCCAGGTTTTCAACAGGTTATATAGTAACCGTCCGAAAAAAAATCGTCAAAATAGGCTGTTTTTCGGGCCGTCACACTGGAAAGATCCCTTAAGGAATCGTAGGCGAGATTCTCCAAAAACTGATGATCGGGCTTTATAAGCACGCCCGGGGTGGGATAGTGCTTGCGAGAAACTTGAGCGCCTGGATGCCACCTGTCGGCGCGGTGCGACTACTCGGCCTGCCGTGTGGCACCGGGAGGCTCGCTCGCCTGTGCTTGCGCGAGAGTCGAGCGCCGCGGAAGCCATCTGTTGGCGTGGCGCGAACTCGACATTCGATTTTCGGAATTCGAGCTCTTTTGAATTGGTGAATGTTTTGGGACAGGTAAGAAAAAAAAAACAGGTAAGACAATAATTTAATTGGTGTCATTTTTTCATACACTTTATTAATAAAAATCCTTATTTTCAAGGTAATTAAGTAAATAAAGTAGATCTACTTTATTATAATAATTTTTTCGACTTGTTAATTCTTAAATTTTTCTTTATTTAATACAATTAACAAATGAAAAATAATTATTATAATAAAGTATGTTTACTTTATTATAATATCTTTTTTCCATTTGTTAATTTTTCAATTATTTTTTTCCATTTCTTTATTACATTCCACAATTACCTTGTCTTTTTAATGTGTATGGTTTTCGCCATAAAAATATCTACACTATCATTCACCTTTTTTTTTCAGTTTCTCGGTTCACCATAAACGTTATTATCTCTATCTGCACAACTTTCGTTCTGCAATACTCGTAAGATAAATACATAAAAATTTGTAGGATGCTCGAAATCTCATAACGAGTTAAAATCATCTCAACCCACTCATCGTATTTCCTCTCCCAACGATATGCCAATATGGCTGCGGCCTTATGTACATATAGACACTTCCGGAATTACTAGCAGTCGTTACAGCTCACTAAGCTCTTACTGTACGTATTTATTATCGTATTTGTCCGACTTATACTGATCTACAGTAAAATAAGTGTTGGATAGCTATCTTTATATTTTTTTCCCAAGATTTTCATCTCTCGTTATCCTCTGTCACGTCTTAAAGTTACGACTTACTAAGTCCTTCGTGAAGAACGAAACAACTTAAAGGTGGGACGAGTTATTGCATTAATAAAAGTAAAATGAGAGGAAAGAAACAAAAAACGTTGTAAAGTCAGTTGCTGAATCACGGGGCGTTTAGACGAGGAAGTTAAACGCTCTTAGTTGCTACGTGAAGATTCATGGTTCTCAAAAAGTTGCATAGGCCTCCTTACGACTCTACTCCACGGAATCGCTGGCACTTTACAGTTTATGTTGGAGGTCAGCATTACGACTATGAAGGCAATCGCCCATTTCCTACATCAGTAAGTTTTACTATTTATACTATAGTGTCTTATAGTCTTGTGCATTTTTTCAATGAAAATGTATTTTAAATACTTTATTGGCTGAATATTTATAGATTATTGATTTTTTTAAAATATTCGTTGTATAATAATTTTTATTCTAAATTATTTATAATTAATTTAGAAATGTGAATACTTGAAGGATTTTATAAAAATGAATTATGCTTATTTGTTCTGAAAAGTATTTTAAATACGGTGAATAATAATTATGAATAATTCATCTAAATTATTGATAATTATCGCAGAAATGAAAATGTATTTTAAATACTTTATTGGCTGAATAGTTATAGATTATTGAATTTTTTAAATATTCGTTGAATAATAATTTTTATTCTAAATTATTTATAATTAATTTAGAAATGTGAATACTTGAAGGATTTTATAAAAATGAATTATGCTTAGTTGTTTTAAAAAGTATTTTAAATACGGTGAATAATAATTATGAATAATTCATCTAAATTATTGATAATTATCGCAGAAATGAAAATGTATTTTAAATACTTTATTGGCTGAATTATTATGGATTATTGAATTTGTTAAATATTCGTTGTATAATAACAGTTCATCAAAGTTATTCATAATTAGTTAAAAAATTTGAATATTATTTAATAATTAATCATACTTATTTGTTTCGAAAAGAATTTTAATTACGGTGACTAATAATTATGAATATAAAATTAGTCATCATTAATGCAGAAATATGAACATTTTCAATCTTGCGCAATAATTAATTTATACTATAGTGTATTATAGTCATGGGCATTTTTTCAATGAAA
Organism: Ephialtes manifestator; assembly: GCA_963970395.1. NCBI lineage: Eukaryota > Metazoa > Arthropoda > Insecta > Hymenoptera > Ichneumonidae > Ephialtes > Ephialtes manifestator. Next base: position 5,840,121 of record OZ019968.1, on the reverse strand, counting down.
ATATATTTTAAATACTTTATTGACTGAATAATTATAGATTATTGAATTTGTTAAATATTCATTGCATAATAATAGTTCATCTCAATTATTCATAATTAATTTAAAAAATGGAATATTATTTAATAATTAATCAAGCTTATTTGTATATTGAATTATTATTCAATAATAATGATGAATATTAAATTATTGATAATTATTGCAGACATGTGCAATTTTTCAATCTCGCGTAATAATTAACTTATACTATAGTGTATTATATTCATATTTCTTCAATGAAAATGTATTTTAAATACTTTATTAGCTAAATCATTGTGGATTATTGAATTTGTTAAATATTCGTTGTATAATAACAGTTCATCAAAGTTATTCATAATTAGTTAAAAAATTTGAATATTATTTAATAATTAATCATACTTATTTGTTTCGAAAAGAATTTTAATTACGGTGACTAATAATTATGAATATAAAATTAGTCATCATTAATGCAGAAATATGAACATTTTCAATCTTGCGCAATAATTAATTTATACTATAGTGTATTATAGTCATGGGCATTTTTTCAATGAAAATATATTTTAAATACTTTATTGACTGAATAATTATAGATTATTGAATTTGTTAAATATTCATTGCATAATAATAGTTCATCTCAATTATTCATAATTAATTTAAAAAATGGAATATTATTTAATAATTAATCAAGCTTATCTGTATATTGAATTATTATTCAATAATAATGATGAATATTAAATTATTGATAATTATTGCAGACATGTGCAATTTTTCAATCTCGCGTAATAATTAACTTATACTATAGTGTATTATATTCATATTTCTTCAATGAAAATGTATTTTAAATACTTTATTAGCTAAATCATTGTGGATTATTGAATTTGTTAAATATTCGTTGTATAATAATAGTTCATCCAAATTATTTATAATTAATGCAGAAATGTAAATATTTTAATGTTTTCATAATAATTAATCATGCTTATTTCTTTCGAAAAGTATTTTAAATACAGTGAACAATAATTATGAATAATTCATTACTGATAATTATATTTAATTAATATTATATATAATAATAATAATTTTATATTTAATAATAATTATATATAAAATTTTTCAATTTTTTCAATCTTTTCAATTTTTCAATTTTTTCAATGATATGTTTAGCCTCTAGGAAATAAACATGAAAAGCACAAGAGGATGAGGAAGTGAATAACATCAATCTTTAGTCCAACCTTAATCACAAAGTTGTTTCTTTTTTTTTTTTTTTGTGTCAACTATAACCATATAAGTATTTCTTTTTCCGTTTTAGCTCGATTCTGTGTGTGCACGTAGCTGCTGTAATTTTATATTATTTAATGAACATATCCGGGTTGTATAACCATCAACAAAAGGAAAAGGAACCCGAAGCATCGATTGCACACTCGTAGAGTGCTGTCGAAGCATTCGCATAGAGTCGTCAACACGATTGCTGCTGTTGCTGTTAATGTAAACTTTATTGCCCAGCACTTCGATACCTCAGCTCTTCACTAGGTTATATGGCACAGTCGAGACAGAGTGCACCGCGCTGAGTATGTATTCTGTATAAGGATAAGGTTGCCTCCCGAGGCCAAGAGGCTCCCTGGCTAATTTGCGTGTGGATAGAATCGATGCTTGAATTATACCAGCACGTAAATAGCAAACAGCACTAGTAACTGAGAGTACTACTGCTGTTGAACTTATGAATAGTCTCGATGAAGCAAACATATTAATATTAATTTTAGAAAAATTTATATTTTTAGAAAAATTTATATTTTTAGAAAAATTTATATTTTTAGAAAAATTTATATTTTTAGAAAAATTTATATTTTTAGAAAAATTTATATTTTTAGAAAAATTTACATTTTTAGAAAAATTTACATTTTTAGAAAAATTTACATTTTTAGAAAAATTTATATTTTTAGAAAAATTTACATTTTTAGAAAAATTTACATTTTTAGAAAAATTTATATTTGTAGAAAAATTTATATTTTTAGAAAAATTTATATTTTTAGAAAAATTTATATTTTTAGAAAAATTTATATTTTTAGAAAAATTTATATTTTTAGAAAAATTTACATTTTTAGAAAAATTTATATTTTTAGAAAAATTTATATTTTTAGAAAAATTTATATTTTTAGAAAAATTTATATTTTTAGAAAAATTTATATTTTTAGAAAAATTTATATTTTTAGAAAAATTTATATTTTTAGAAAAATTTACATTTTTAGAAAAATTTACATTTTTAGAAAAAATTATATTTTTAGAAAACTTTATATTTTTAGAAAAATTTATATTTTTAGAAAAATTTATATTTTTAGAAAAATTTATATTTTTAGAAAAATTTATATTTTTAGAAAAATTTACATTTTTAGAAAAATTTACATTTTTAGAAAAATTTACATTTTTAGAAAAATTTACATTTTTAGAAAAATTTACATTTTTAGATAAATTTACATTTTAAAAAAAAATTTACATCCTTAAAAAAATTTACATTTTTAAAAAAAAATTCATTTTTAGAAAAACTTAAATTTTCAAAATTGCACTAGGAAAATAAATAATAAAAAACGAAGGAATAAAAAATGTTTAAAAAAATGTAAACACTCGTGGATGAGACAAGTGCATATTTTATATGGTATGTGCAGCATGTGCATAAGGATAAAAAAGAAGAGCAAAAAAGAAACAAAAAATATGAAAAAAAAAGGAAAAGAGAAAAAAAGTCTCTTTGCTTGCATGAATAACCACTAGAGGGATATCCCTTCTCACTTTTGCCCTCTCGCATACTTAACGATGCCTAAAAATAACGAGACTCGCTAAGTGGATAAGTCGTATCTCTCCTTTCGTCTCGTGTATCCTTGTCACTCCTCTCAAGTTGGCTCGATATTCTCCTCTTGCACTGCGAACCCGTTTTTCGGTAGTAACCGGACGCCTTTCTCGCTTCCTTCCTTCTCGTGCTCACCGCGTACCGGAGTTTTGCGTATATACCTATATACCGCTATGAATTAATGAAAGCGAATCACGCGAGACGCATCATTCACCGTCGTCGTTCATGTTGCAGTGAGATACCCGACTAACTACGAACAGACTCATATGAGACTCGATACACTCTTCCGAATTTGCTGAAGCATATGACCATACTGTGTATCTCGAATTCGCTGTTCGCTCGACGGGAGAAAATAAATCATACAGGATGGATCGGATACTCGAAACGCAGCGTTGTTCATTACCGCTTTTTTACGATTTGTGTAAAACGAATTTTTTTTTTAAGCCGAAGCCGTAACTTCAATGTTTTCATGGTAACGTTTTCAATATTAAAGAGAAGCCAACAGTCAATTTTCTAAAATGAAATTTTTCGAAGAGATCACATTTTTTAAAAAGATCACAGTTTTAAGAAAAGATCACATTTTTGGAAAAGTTCACATTTTTAGAAAAGATGACATTTTTAGAAAAGATCACATTTTTAGAAAAGACCACATTTTTAGAAAAGATCACCTTTTTAGAAAAGATCACATTTTTAGAAGATAACATTTTTAAGAAAAGTTCACATTTTTAGCAAAGATCACAGTTTTAGAAAAGATCACATTTTTAGAAAAGATCACAGTTTTAGAAAAGATCACAGTTTTAGAAAAGATCACATTTTTAGAAAAGATCACAGTTTTAGAAAAGATCACATTTTGCCAAAAGATCACATTTTTTTAGAAAATATCACATTTTTATAAACGATCACATTTTCAGAAAAGATCACATTTTCAGAAAAGATCATATTTTCAGAAAAGATCACATTTTCAGAAAAGATCACATTTTAAGAAAAAATCACATTTTTAGAAACGATTACATTTTTACGAAAGATTACATTTTCAGAAAAGATCACATTTTTAGAAAAGATCATATTTTTAGAAAAGATCACATTTTTAGAAAAGATCATATTTTTAGAAAAGATCACATTTTTAGAAAACATCACATTTTTAAGAAAAGTTCACATTTTCAGCAAAGATCACAGTTTTAGAAAAGATCAAATTTTTTAGAAACGATCACATTTTTTTAGAAAATATCAAATTTGCCAATATAGGATCACTATTCCAAAAAGTTGGTGGTAATCAGCCATGTTCATGTGAAACTGTTTTATTCGTGCTGAGATTGATTGTGGCCAGTCACTAGAAACGAAGCTAAGTTGGTGTTTCATAAATTTCACAGGTTTGTCAAAATCGCAGGACGAAGGTTAACATAGTAATGTCAATTTTAGAACCGTTTCTATTTATTTAAAGAATTTCCATTTTGGAAGAATTTGTATTTGAAGAAAAAAAAATCAGCATATTAAGATTGATAATTTTTTGTCGTTGTCATTCGTGCTATAGTGAGATACCCTACTAAAGCCAAACAGACTTATATGAACTCTTCCGAAGTTACTGAAGCTTATGACCATACTGTACATCGCGAATTCGTGGTTCCCTCGAGAAAAGAAAATAAATCATACAGGATGGATTGAAGGTTCTCCAAACGTAGCACGATTTATTACCTTTTTTACGAGTTATGTAAAAAGAAGAATATTTTAACCGAAGCTGTAATTTCAACCGTTTACCGTGGTAACATTTTCACTATTTAAGGAAAGACGACAGCGATTTTTCAACTTTCTATACCTGTCAAGTAATTTTCATAAAAATTGCGCATTTTTTTTTTTGGCATGTAGAAAGTAATACAAAAATTCTCAGGAAACTGTTGGCATCAACGTCAATATAATACCCCAACATATCTCGAAAAATGATACCAAAAGAGAACATCCCGGAAGCAAAATATTCCACAGGATAAAATCTCATAATATCGCGTAAAAAAAACATTCTCTCTTCTCAGTTATATTGACAATCAATATATTTTAAGTAGAAATGCTATTAGAAAAAAATGTTGAGGCTATTTTACAGAAATTCTGCTAAATTTCAGTTTGCATTATATAAGAAATTGCTAATTGTAAGCATATAATTGGTAGATAAATAAAAAAATATATAAATATTTATATTATGACACTGCAGCATGGTATAAGAAAAAAAGTCAATTTGGTGTGAAATTCTCCATACATATTCTAATAAGATAATCTGAATATTGAAATAATTTAAGCGAGGGAATCTTTTTTTCGCGGATTATTTTTTCCGGTTAATTCAACGAATTAAAAAAAGAATTTAAAAATTCCGGTTAATTCAACTAATTAAAAAAAAAAAAGAAAAGTCAATATAAATAGGCGAACTTTTTTTTTATGTGAGAAAATTCGATCACCATTTCTCGCTAATTTAGAATAATCGAGCTTAACTTGAATTCGTCTATATATTCAACCAATAACCTATAACCTATACTTGCTAACATTGACAATACGTGAGTCGTCGTCTCTTAGCAAACTCAACTTTCTAAACCATTGGCCGTGGAATTATTCCACGCAATCAGCTGTGTCGACTATATGAAGAAGAAAATTTGCATTGTTAATCGTGATCGCAATAATGTTTGTGAGCCTCCTCTGTCCATCTCGTGTACGACTTCGGCATTCGACTCTCTTGGATCATGGATCGCCCGGGGTAGGGAAGGAGGGTTATCCTTGTTCTTCGTGGCTTAGATGAAAAGTGCTGATTTCACAGAGATCTCTCGTCGTTCAGTGCAAAGTGCACTGCATACTGCTGGCAACATAGTATCGCTCAGAGTCACCCAGGACTGAGCTTGGTGGAGACCTATTGCCTACTCCACAATGTTCCGTTGCGAATCATAGTTGTGTCTTCTCCTCGGTAATCACTCTTCTTATTATACGTACAAGTCTTTACATAAATATGAGGCATTTTCTGTCAATCAAGAACCTTTTTTCCAGAACCTATTTATGATATTTCTTATAATTATCCTCATTTTACGATCTAAAATTACTTTATTTTTAGTATTTAACATTTTAGAAGAATTAATATTTTAGAAGAACTCACATTTAGAAAAATTCATTCAAATGCAAATTTTAGAAGAATTAATATTTTAGAAGAACTCACATTTAGAAGAATTCATTCAAATGCAAATTTTAGAAAAATGCGAATTTTAGAAAAATGAAAATTTTAGAAAAATGTAAATTTTAGAAAAATGCAAATTTTAGAAAAATGCACATTTTAGAAAAATGCAAATTTTAGAAAAATGCAAATTTTAGAAAACTGCAAATTTTAGAAAAATGCAAATTTTAGAAAAATGCAAATTTTAGAAAAATGCAAATTTTAGAAAAATGCAAATTTTAGAAAAATGCATATTTTAGAAAAATGCATATTTTAGAAAAATTCAAATTTTAGACAAATTCAAATTTTAGAAAAATTCAAGTATTAGAAAAATGCAAATTTTAGAAAAATGCAAATTTTAGAAAAATGCAAATTTTAGAAAAATGCAAATTTTAGAAAAATGCAAATTTTAGAAAAATGCAAATTTTAGAAAAATGCAAATTTTAGAAAAATGCAAATTTTAGAAAAATGCAAATTTTAGAAAAATGCACATTAAAGACAAATTCACATTTTAGACAAATACGTATTTTAGAAAAATGTGAATTTTTCTAAAATTTATATTTTAGAAAAATTCACATTTTGAACAATTTTTAACAATGTGAATTTTTCTGAAATGCAGATTTTTTTAAAATACAAATTTGCATTTTAGAAAAATTTACATTTAAAAAAAAATTGTATTTCAGAAAAATTTACTTTTTAGAAAAATTCACATTTCAGAAAAATCCACACTCGTAATTTCTGTAAAATTTTGAGTAAAATAAAAGAAATGTCTTATACGGCGAAAAAAAACATTTGATTTAATTAGTTTTCTGAAAAAATCAATTTTTCATTGTATGAATTCAAAATTAAAGTTACACTTAAAAATACATTTAAAAAATGTAAAACCTTCACTTTGTATCTACTTGAACTTGAAACTACTGTGACGTGTCATTAAAATCTGGCTAATTATGAGTAATATGACGTTTACAAATAAAGTGGCTATATTGACAGAGAATGCCTAATATATCCGTGAATTCGTCTCGTCTATTTTCCCTTGGAAACGTTGTTGGGCGACCTCATCCATCGCCGGATCAGCATCTCCAGATCCAAGAGGCCGGCTTTCCTGATCGAATCGAGCAGATCTCTTTCACGACTCATCGATATATCCTTCGCACGCCGACTATCCATCACCATAACAATTTGTTCGAGTTTGTAATCAAAGATCGTTTCGCGAGGTACAACCTCGTGGGAATCTGTGTTGTAGAGAGTGACAGCTGTGGGAGGAGGGGATTTGAGTAAGAAATCACCATTTAAGGTTGATGCCAACTCTCGTCTCTTTGCATGTTCTGTATTTTTTTTACTTTAAATCTCGACATCTACAAGACAAACTAATCGTTCTGAAGCAAAAAATAGATTGTAAAGCACATAAAATTCAAACTTTACCGTCCTGAAGCTACTGTTGTGGCAAGATCTTTTACTTTTTCATGTGTTGACGTATTTTATTTCGAAAATGAAGTCCAATGTCGCGTGAGAGAGGTGCCAATGTATCTATAGTGTCGGTCATTTATCCCAAATTATTTTTTATTTTTAGTAAATGAAGCTGAAACTGGCAGATCGAGTTAGCACAAGTCACAAGTTGTTAGCATTGCGTCTGCTAGATTCTCTCTGTCAATTTCACAGTCATTATTAATAATTTTTAAGTGTTCGAAAGTACTCAAAACTTATCGCCCGGACGCGATATTTTAATGTCAGTTTAGGTTCCAAATGATGGTCATATTTATTTCCTTAAAATGAAGATTAATAGTGAATGTAAAGTGTGGAAGTGTGACGTGTGATTTGTGAAGTGTGACGTGTGATGTTTGATGTTTGATGTTTGATGTTTGATGTTTGATGTTTGATGTTTGATGTTTGATGTTTGATGTTTGATGTTTGATGTTTGATGTTTGATGTTTGATGTTTGATGTTTGATGTTTGGTGTTTGGTGTTTGATGTGTGATGTTTGACGTGTGATGTTTGATGTTTGATGTTTGATGTTTGATGTTTGGTGTTTGATGTGTGATGTTTGACGTGTGATGTTTGACGTGTGATGTGTAATGTTTGATGTGTAATGTGTGAATTTGTGGTGTGTGATATGTGATGTGTGATGTGTGTTGTTTGTTGTGTGTTGTGTGATGTGTGATGTGTGATGTGTGATGTGTGATGTGTGATGTGTGATGTGTGATGTGCGATGTGTGATGTGTAATGTGTGATGTGTGATGTGTGATGTGTGATGTGCGATGTGTGATGTGTAATGTGTGATGTGTGATGTGTGATGTGTGATGTTTGACGTGTGATGTTTGACGTGTGATGTTTGACGTGTGATGTTTCATGTGTGATGTGTGATGTTGGACGTGTGATGTTTGACGTGTGATGTTTGACGTGTGATGTTTCATGTGTGATGATTGATGTTTGATGTGTGATATTTGATGTGTGAATTTGTGATGTGCGATGTGTGATTTTTGGCGTTTGATGTTTGGTGTTTGATGTGTGATTTTTGATGTTTGATGTTTGATGTTTGATGTTTGATGTTTGATGTTTGATGTTTGATGTTTGATGTTTGATGTTTGATGTTTGATGTTTGATGTTTGACGTGTGATGTTTGATGTGTGAATTTGTGGTGTGTGATGTGTGATGTTTCATGTGTGAATTTGTGGTGTGTGATGTGTGATGTTTCATGTGTGATGTTTGATGTTTGATGTTTGATGTTTGATGTTTGATGTTTGATGTTTGATGTTTGATGTTTGATGTTTGATGTTTGATGTTTGATGTTTGATGTTTGATGTTTGATGTTTGATGTTTGATGTTTGATGTTTGATGTTTGATGTTTGATGTTTGATGTTTGATGTGTGATGTGTGATGTGTGATGTGTGAATTTGTGGTGTGTGATGTGTGATGTGTGATGTATAAATATGTAAAGTGTGAAAGGTATGTCAAGTGATTATGAGAATTTATAAGAGTCCATCCATGATTGATTATAAGTATTTTCTGTTATCACATCTCAGTTTTCTGTACCTGCTGTAAGAATGTCCAATCGACTTTTGTTTATTTTTTATCCAAGTGTCAATACACGATAAATATATACATAATATGCAAGTAAACGCCTATTTTACGCGTTAAAGAGGAAGACCGGCGCCTTAAAAGTTCGCAGAACACGGAGAGAATATCGACGAGCCTTGAATATATATACTATATCCACGGGCGTTTAGCAATTATTAGCAACGCTGTATACCAGCATGAGTTATGGGAGAGATCTGCATTCTGGCGGCCTCCTCTTCCTCTTCTTCCTCAGGCTCTATTTCATATCGAGTCTTTAAATCTCCGCCCTAACGTATATATCCGCGCTGGCGTATCTCTCGACTCAACTCCTCACGAACCCTACTGTCCGCTGCTCACTCACTCGTGGTAGAAAGCGATCGGCTTCATCCCTCCATCCTTTCTGACGCTTACGCTTCCACTTCCGGTATCCTCTCATTATTCTCCTTCACGCCAATTGAGAAATAATAAATCTCTTACAATTAATCATGTTTCTATATGTGTCTATATATATATATATGTACATGAATATTCCTATGGGAAATATCTTAAGATCTTTCCAGGAAATCCACTCGATTCTATTCTCAACTACGATCGCGTCACCGATTTGCTCGTTTTCTCTGTTGAAAAACAAAACTTGCATATCATTCCTGCTGCTGCACAAGTGCCAACAGAATCTATTTTATTTGTTGTTTTTTTTTTACTGTCATTCAAAGAACCATTAGCACCGATTTACTACCGATTTTTCTGTGTTTTCTAATAAAAAATCGGCAGCGATAGAAAAAATTACTGGTAACTATGAAATATTGTATTTTTAAAAACAAAACCTTTTCTATTTTTCATAGTGTTATTTTCATTTTTTTAAATCGCGCCGATCTCTGTCTGTAATAATTTACAGAATAATCGAAAAACGCGTTTAGATTTTGTGTTAACTTTTTTAAAAACATTTTGTCGTCGCTCTAGTTTAGGCAATTTTTTAGCTGTCAGTTAGCTTAAATTTATTGGCAAATAAATGTATCTTAAAAAATGATCGGTATGGAATTGTAGGTAAATTTATAACAAGGTTTAGATATTAATTTTTGTAAGAATTCGAAAAAAAAATCGGTCCAAATTTACAAAAAATTTCGTTTAAGTAGTATTAAAATCGGTTAAGAAATCAAGTCGATTCTATTCTCAGCAACGATCGAGTCACCGCCTGCCGATTTCCTCCGATGGAAAAGGAGAGCATGCGTCTTATTCCTGCTGCCACTGCACAATTACCAACTCTATTTTATTTTTTGTTTTTCGATTATCGTTCAAAGAATCATTAGAACCGATTTACTGCCGATTTTTCTGTGTTTTCTAATAAAAATTCGACACTGACAGAAAAACTGACTGGTACCGATGAAACATTATATTTTTAATTTTTCATATTGTTATTTTCATTTTTTTTTTCAATCGCATCGATTTCTGTCTGTAATAATTTACAGAATAATTGAAACACACGTTTAGATTTTGTATGACTGAATTTTTTTTAAACATTTTGTTCTCACTCTATTTTTGGCAAGTTTTTAGCTATCGAGCTAAATAGTTATTTGCAAATAAATTTATGTTAAACGATGATCGGTATGGAATTGTAGCTGAATCTATAGCGATACAAAATGTCATGAAAATCAATTCGTATTCGTTCGAATTTTATATAAAATTGAATGTCAATATTCACGCGATCGGCAATTTTGTAACCGATTTTTGGGAAGAAATTTGGCCCGCTTCAACAATACGTTCGATAGTTATAAAATTTATTATTTCAAATAAAATCAATTTTTTAAAAATCGGTTTATATTCGCCAAATTCGTGAAAATTTCTTCAAAATCCGAAAAAAAAAATCGTCATCTTAATGTTTGTTACAATGCACAAAAAGCAAAATCTAAAAAAAGTGTCACCTTAATTTTTGTAAGAATTCGAAAAAGACAAAATCGGTTAAAATCCACAATAAAATTACGCTCAAGTGGTACTAAAATCGGTTAAGAAATCAAGTCGATTCTATTCTCAGCAACGATCGAGTCACCGACTGCTGATTTCCTCCGATGGAAAAGGAGAACGTGCGTCCTATTCCTGCTGCTACTGCACAAGTGGCAACAGAATCTATTTTATTTGTTGCTTTCCGATCGTCGTTCAAAGAGCCATTAGAGCCGGTTTACTATGTTCGTGTGCGCTTATCCACGTATTACGTGCGTATATACCGCACGCATATAACTGAGAATACGACGACGACGACGACGGTCAAGGCCTTAAGTAAACTGGAACTACGTGGACGGGATACAACACCAAAGCTGACTAGATAATTTATGGTATATATATATGGCAACCTGGACCGTCGGTCTTCCGAGAATTCAAATACTTACTCAGAGCATGCACGAGGAATCATTCATCGATTTTTTCGCTCTCGTTTAATTATTTCTTTTTGGTTCAGAGCTTACTTCGTTTTTTTTTTTTTTTTTACTTTTTCGTTTGTTTTCACTGTGGCACGTTCCAATTCGTTCTGTGCACACCGGAGCAACTTAACGAGCCAGTGCGCTCGAATTATTTATCACCATCGTTAGGTCGCTTGTTTATTGATTAGAAGAATGAGATCGGCTTTCGGATATACTGACAACACAGAGATATTCGAAGGAGGTCACAATTTGCAAATTGGGGACAATTTATGGTTTTTTCGTTTGTTGCTTTGTAGTGAGTTTATGAGAATTTTTTCGAAAGAGTGAAAATATACAATGTAGAGAAATTTCGTGCGCGGAATTTGATGATTCAGACGTTAAAAATACATTTTAGGACAATTCACATTTTAAAAATAAATATTTAAAGAAAATTCACATAAAAAATTATCCTGTAAGAAAAATAGGCGTTTTAGAAAAACTGACATTTTAGAGAAATTTACATTTTAGAGAAATTGACGTTTTAGAAAAATTGACATTTTAGAGAAATTGAAGTTTTAGAAAAACTGACATTTTAGAACAATTGACATTTTAAAAAAATTGACATTTTAGAAAAATTGACATTTAAAAAAAATTGACATTTTAGAAAAATTGACATTTAGAAAAATTGACATTTAGAAAAATTGACATTTAGAAAAATTGACATTTTAGAAAAATTGACATTTTAGAGAAATTGACATTTTAGAGAAATTGACGTTTTAGAAAAACTGACATTTTAGAACAATTGACATTTTAGAAAAATTGACATTTTAGAAGAATTGACATTTTAGAAAAATTGACATTTTAGAAAAATTGACATTTTAGAAAAATTGACATTTTAGAAAAATGGACATTTTAGAAAAATTGACATTTCAGAAAAATTGACATTTTAGAAAAAATGACATTTTAGAAAAAATGACATTTTAGAAAAATTTACATTTTAGAAAAAAATAGATTTTAGAAGAAAAAAATGAGATTTTAGAAGAAAAATTAGATTTTAGAAGAAAAAAATGAGATTTTAGAAAAAAAAATGAGATTTTAGAGAAAAAAATGAGATTTTAGAAGAAAAAAATGGGATTTTAGGGAAAACATGAGATTTTAGGGGAAAAAATGCGATTAAAAAAAAAATGAGTTTTTAGAAAAAATAACTTCAGAAAAAATTTACATTTTCAATATATTCACATTTTGGATAATTTAATATTTTAGTTACATTCACATTTTAGATAATTTTACGTTATAGAATAATTTACACTTCGAAAATGTCAATTGAAGAAAGCAGACACATTCGAAAGTGGTCAGTTTTGCAAATGAAATAATATATATTTTGGAAATTGTGTCGTTTTCGAGCAGGTTCATTGCAATTTCGGTAGATTCGAAAATATTGAATGGATGAAAGTATGGTAATTGATTGATTCTCGAAATACTTTTAAAAAAAATTAAGTTGTGTACTTAGTAATTTTTAAATTGAAAATCATAATTTCCTATATTATTAATTACAAATATATACAAAATGGCTTTTTAGACAAAAATATGATTTTCTGAGAATGAAAAAATTTTATCAAAATCTTATTATTTTGTAGAAAATAAAGTTTCTAAAAAAAATCGTCTTATTATGTGCCAAATAAACAAGAAAATTTCAAAGTTTGATCGAAAGTGGGTCATTTTTAAATTATAGATAATTGCCCCCAATTACAATATTTTTCATTGAAAAATAGCTTTTTAATTATAGACGGTGCGTTTCAGCGGTGTAACGCTTTTTGCTGCCTAATAAAACCATGTGAAAACCGACTCTGTCGGTAATAATATTACGCTTCTGAATTTCTCTGGGAAGGTTAACGTTTCGTTCGAGTACAAGTACTTTCGGTACTTAAATATTGAGCTAAATAACAGGTTTTCAAAGTATGACTTATGACCCATTTGCCTGTAACTCTGCCAACACACATTTTTATTTGGCAGCCGGATAATTCCTATACTCAAAAGAAAGTAGAGTTCATAAAAAAATAAAATAAGACCTTGTGACGTAAAATTGGTTAGGTGTTGGGGGTGGAACCCAACTACAGTGTCAAAATTATTATTATAGCCCTGCACAAAGTATATAGACTGTGCAGGAAGTCTCCTCTTAAGGATTATATTTTACGAATTTTTTAAACGTAATACATAATTATCTAAAAAATATTACTATCCATTTTTTTCTCGTTTTTATGGTTAATCTTAATGAGTAGAATATTTAATTCATTTGATATATATAAATTTTTCAATTCAATGTGAAATCTTTTATTACTATAATACTATATTAATAGTAATTAAAATATTTATTTAATTTAATAAAAAACATTTAATTACTTGTAGACATAAAAATTGTAAGTAAGTGAAAAAAAAATAAAAAATAAATAAAAGTATTACCGATATTTAGCTTTTTAGTTAAATTGTAAAAATGGTAATAATAAACAATTTATGGTCGACCCCAAATATTACTATACAAGTTTTTTTTCATTTTTACGGTTAATCTTAATGAGTAGAATATTTAAATTATTTAATATATATAAATTTTTCAATTCAATGTGAAATCTTTTATTACTATAATACTATATTAATAGTAATTAAAATATTTATTTAATTTACTAAAAAACATTTAACTACTTGCAGAAATAAAAATTGCAAGTAAGTATTTTATTTACATATATAAAAAAATTTCAATTTAATGTGAAATCGTTTATTACTATAATACTATATTAATAGTAATTAAAATATTTATTAAATTTAATAAAAAAACATTTAATTACTTGCAGAAATAAAACTTGTAAGTAAGTATTACAGATATTTAGCTTTTCAGTTCAATTGTAAAAATGGTAATGATAAACAATTTATGGTCGATCCCAAATATTACTATACAATATTTTTCGTTTTTACAGTTAATCCTAATGAGTAGAATATTTCAATTATTTAATATATATAAATTTTTCAGTTCAATGTAAAATCTTTTATTACTATAATACTACATTAATAGTAATTAAAATATTTATTAAATTTCATAAAAAAACATTTAATTACTTGCAGAAATAAAACTTGTAAGTAATTATTACAGATATTTAGTTTTTCAGTTCAATTGTAAAAATGGTAATAATAAACAATTTATGGTCGACCCCAAATATTACTATACAATATTTTTCGCTTTTACGGTTAATCTTAATGAGTAGAATATTTCAATTATTTAATATACTATTTTATTACTATAATACTATATTAATAGTAATTAAAATATTTATTTAATTCAATAAAAAACATTTAACTACTTGCAGAAATAAAAATTGCAAGTAAGTATTTTATTTACATATATAAAAAAATTTCAATTTAATGTGAAATCGTTTATTACTATAATACTATATTAATAGTAATAAAAATATTTATTAAATTTAATAAAAAAACATTTAATTACTTGCAGAAATAAAACTTGTAAGTAAGTATTACAGATATTTAGCTTTTCAGTTCAATTGTAAAAATGGTAATAATAAACAATTTATGGTCGACCCCAAATATTACTATACAATATTTTTCGTTTTTACAGTTAATCCTAATGAGTAGAATATTTCAATTATTTAATATATATAAATTTTTCAATTCAATGTGAAATCTTTTATTACTATAATACTATATTAATAGTAATCAAAATATTTATTAAATTTCATAAAAAAACATTTAATTACTTGCAGAAATAAAACTTGTAAGTAAGTATTACAGATATTTAGCTTTTCAGTTCAATTGTAAAAATGGTAATGATAAACAATTTATGGACGACCCCAAATATTACCATCCAAATTTTTTCGTTTTTACGGTTAATCGTAATCAGTAGAATATTTCAATTATTTAATATATATAAATTTTTTAATTCAATGTGAAATCTTTTATTACTATAATACTATATTAATAGTAATTAAAATATTTATTTAATTCAATAAAAAACATTTAATTACTTGCAGAAATAAAAATTGCAAGTAAGTATTTTATTTACATATATAAAAAAATTTCAATTTAATGTGAAATCTTTTATTACTATAATACTATATTAATAGTAATTCAAATATTTATTAAATTTAATAAAAAAACATTTAATTAATTGCAGAAATAAAACTTGTAAGTAAGTATTACAGATATTTAGCTTTTCAGTTAAATTGTAAAAATGGTAATAATAAACAATTTATGGTCGACCCCAAATATTGCTATCCAAATTTTTTCGTTTTTACGGTTAATCGTAATGAGTAGAATATTTCAATTATTTAATATATATAAATTTTTCAATTCAATGTGAAATCTTTTATTACTATAATACTATAGTAATAGTAATTAAAATATTTATTTAATTTAATAAAAAACATTTAATTACTTGCAGAAATAAAAATTACAAGTATTTTATCTACATAAAAAAAAAATTCAATTTAATGTGAAATCTTTTATTACTATAATACTATATTAATAGTAATGAAAATATTTATTAAATTTAATAAAAAAACATTTAATTACTTGCAGAAATAAAACTTGTAAGTAAGTATTACAGATATTTAGCTTTTCAGTTCAATTGTAAAAATGGTAATAATAAACAATTTATGGTCGACCCCAAATATTACTATCGAAATTTTTTCGTTTTTACGGTTAATCGTAATGAGTAGAATATTTCAATTATTTAATATATATAAATTTTTCAATTCAATGTGAAATCTTTTATTACTATAATACTATATTAATAGTAATTAAAATATTTATTTAATTTGATAAAAAACATTTAATTGCTTGCAGAAATAAAAATTGCAAGTAAGTATTTTATTTACATATATAAAAAAAATTCAATTTAATGTGAAATCTTTTATTACTATAATACTATATTGATAGTAATAAAAATATTTATTAAATTTAATAAAAAAACATTTAATTACTTGCAGAAATAAAACTTCTAAGTAATTATTACGGATATTTAGCTTTTCAGTTAAATTGTAAAAATGGTAATAATAAACAATTTATGGACGACCCCAAATATTACCATCCAAATTTTTTCGTTTTTACGGTTAATCGTAATCAGTAGAATATTTCAATTATTTAATATATATACATTTTTCAATTCAATGTGAAATCTTTTATTACTATAATACTATATTAATAGTAATTAAAATATTTATTTAATTTGATAAAAAACATTTAATTGCTTGCAGAAATAAAAATTGCAAGTAAATATTTTATTTACATATATAAAAAAATTTCAATTTAATGTGAAATCGTTTATTACTATAATACTATATTAATAGTAATGAAAATATTTATTAAATTTAATTAAAAAAAAACATTTAATTACTTGCAGAAATAAAACTTGTAAGTAAGTATTACAGATATTTAGCTTTTCAGTTCAATTGTAAAAATGGTAATAATAAACAATTTATGGCCGACCCCAAATATTACTATCCAAATTTTTTCGTTTTTGCGGTTAATCGTAATGAGTAGAATATTTCAATTATTTAATATATATAAATTTTTCAATTGAATGTGAAATCTTTTGTTACTATAATACTATATTAATAGTAATTAAAATATTTATTAAATTTACTAAAAAAACATTTAATTACTTGCAGAAATAAAACTTGTAAGTAAGTATTACAGATATTTAGCTTTTCAGTTCAATTGTAGAAATGGTAATAACAAACAATTTATGGTCGACCCCAAATATTACTATCCAATTTTTTTCGTTTTTACGGTTAATCGTAATGAGTAGAATATTTCAATTATTTAATATATATAAATTTTTCAGTTCAGTGTAAAATCTTTTATTACTATAATACTATATTAATAGTAATTAAAATATTTATTTAATTTGATAAAAAACATTTAATTACTTGCAGAAATAAAAATTACAAGTATTTTATCTACATAAAAAAAAAATTCAATTTAATGTGAAATCTTTTATTACTATAATACTATATTAATAGTAATAAAAATATTTATTAAATTTAATTAAAAAACATTTAATTACTTGCAGAAATAAAACTTGTAAGTATTACAGATATTTAGCTTTTCAGTTCAATTGTAAAAATGGTAATAATAAACAATTTATGGTCGACCTCAAATATTACTATCCAAATTTTTTCGTTTTTACGGTTAATCTTAATGAGCAGAATATTTCAATTATTTAATATATATAAATTTTTCAATTCAATGTGAAATCTTTTATTACTATAATACTATATTAATAGTAATTAAAATATTTATTTAATTTGATAAAAAACATTTAATTGCTTGCAGAAATAAAAATTGCAAGTAAGTATTTTATTTACATATATAAAAAAAATTCAATTTAATGTGAAATCTTTTATTACTATAATACTATATTAATAGTAATTAAAATACTTATTAAATTTAATAAAAAAACATTTAATTACTTGCAGAAATAAAAATTACAAGTATTTTATCTACATATATAAAAAAAATTCAATTTAATGTGAAATCTTTTATTACTATAATACTATATTAATAGTAATTAAAATATTTATTAAATTTAATAAAAAAACATTTAATTACTTGCAGAAATAAAACTTGTAAGTAAGTATTACAGATATTTAGTTTTTCAGTTCAATTGTAGAAATGGTAATAACAAACAATTTATGGTCGACCCCAAAAACCTCAATTTTTTTGCACCATCTCTCAACTCAATTTTAAACGTCATTCGGACAGTTTCTTCTGTTCTTATTGCAGTGATCTTACGTTGTAAATCCTAAAGACTATTTTACGAGTGTTGCGTCGTAAAGTAGAAAAAAAAAGATGGGGACAAGCAGCTGGTATAGTGATACTGAATTGCGGACACACGAAGAGATGATGCACAAATAGCAGCAATGCGAAGTCGGCAATAAAGCAATCAGGCAATCTTGTCCTCCCCTCACCATACCAGTACACTAGACATACTAATACCAGCTCTCGCTCTCTCTCTGTATATGTGGCATTCTCCGTCAATTCTAACACTTTTTTCCTAACACTCTCCGATCTTTATCATAATTAGCCAGATTTTACTACCACTTAAATGTACTTCCTGTGATTCCGTTCAAATTTTTTTCTGTAAGCTTGACGAGCCATATTTTTTTAAATATTGATATCCTCAAAGGAAAGTGTCATACAAAAAAAAGTGAGGTAAGAAATTTCAATTTTTTAATAATCTTTTGAGCAAAATTTATTTACATACTTTAAAGCAAACATAATTTTTTTTTTCGTGCAGGATAATTTAATTATTATTTTATTGTTTTATGCAATCTTTGATTTTATTTCGAATCCAGATACTTTTTTTAAAAAAGTGAGGTAAGAAATTTGAATTTTTAGATAAATTTTTGAACAGAATATTTTGAAATTGAGAATAAAATTTTTGTATATTGAGAAAAATAATAATTATTTTATTGTCTTATGCAATCTTCGATTTTATTTTTAATTTATTTTTAATACAGACATTTTTTTTCTTAAACTCTCAGATCTTTATCATAATTAGCCAGATTTTACTACCACTTAAATGTACTTCCTGTGATTCCGTTCAAATTTTTTTCTGTAAAATTGACGAGCCATATTTTTTTTTAAATATTGATATCCTCAAAGGAAAGTGTCATACAAAAAAAAGTGAGGTAAGAAATTTCAATTTTTTAATAATCTTTTGAGCAAAATTTATTTACATACTTTAAAGCAAAAATAATTTTTTTATCGTGCAGGATAATTTAATTATTATTTTATTGTTTTATGCAATCTTTGATTTTATTTCGAATTTATTTCGAATCCAGATACTTTTTTAAAAAAGTGAGGTAAGAAATTTGAATTTTTAGATAAATTTTTGAACGGAATATTTTGAAATTAAGAATAAAATTTTTGTATATTGAGAAAAATAATTTTTATTTTATTGTCTTAAGCAATCTTCGATTTTATTTTTAATTTATTTTTAATTCAGACATTTTTTTCTTAGCCTCTCAGATCTTTATCATAATTAGCCAGAT
Source organism: Ephialtes manifestator (assembly GCA_963970395.1). Taxonomy (NCBI): domain Eukaryota; kingdom Metazoa; phylum Arthropoda; class Insecta; order Hymenoptera; family Ichneumonidae; genus Ephialtes; species Ephialtes manifestator. Next base: position 5,820,588 of record OZ019968.1, on the reverse strand, counting down.
TTTACTAACACTTAAATGTACTTCCGGTGATTCTGTTCAAATTTTTTTCTGTAAAATTGACGAGCCATATTTTTTTTTAAATATTGATATCCTCAAAGGAAAGTGTGACACAAAAAAGTGAGGTAAGAAATTTGAATTTTTAGATAATTTTTGAGCAGAATATTTTGATATTAAGAATAAAATTTTTGTATATTGAGCAAAATAATTATTATTTCATTGTCTTATGCAACTTTTGATTTGATTTTTGATTTATAGTTAATTCAGACATTTTTTTTCTTAGACTCTCAGATCTTTATCATAATTAGCCAGATTTAACTACCACTTAAATGTACTTCCTGTGATTCCGTTCAAATTTTTTTCTGTAAAATTGACGAGTCATATTTTTTTTTAAATATTGATATCCTCAAAGGAAAGTGTCACACAAAAAAAGTGAGGAAAGAAATTTGAATTTTTTAATAAACTTTTGAGCACAATTTATTTACATATTTTAAAGAAAAAATTATTATTTTTTTTCGTGCAAGATAATTTAATTATTGTTTTATGCAATCTTTGATTTTATTTCGAATTTATTTCGAACCCAGATACTTTTTAAAAGAAAGTGAGGTAAGAAATTTGTATTTTTAATAAACTTTTGAGCAAAAACTAATTATGTATTTTAAACAATTTTTTTTTCGTGCAAGATAATTTATTATTATTATTTTATTGTCTTATGCAATCTTTGATTTGATTTTGAATTTGTTTTTAATCTTCCTGCGATTCTGTTCAGATTTTTCTTTCATTAAAATTGAGGAGCCATCTTTTTAAAATATTGATATCTTCTTTTTATTATTTCGCTCAAAATTTTTTTTTTTGTAAATAAAAATTTAGAAATAAAATAGTAGTGAAACTTCGTCCCTAACCAAATCACATAATACCCAACGACTATAGTATTTAAAAGTTAATAAAAAAAATACCATTTTTAATCTCGTATTTTTAGTGCTCTCTTTTCTCGGTAGCTACGAAAACTGAAAAAAAAAATGAACTCTCCAAAATCTTTGGAAAAAAACAGTTTTCAAAAAATTCCAGCAAATGTTTAAAATAATTAAAAAACTGGCTAATTGTAGTTAGAAATAATACAAAAAAATAGCTAATTAAAAAACTGGCTAATTGTAGTTAGAAATAATGCAAAAAAATAGTTAATTAAAATATCTGAGAAAGTCGGAAAAATCTGACTAAATTGAAAGAAAATGAACACGAATGAAATTGTCAAAAAAAAAAAATAAAAAATTGAATATTTAACCTCGTATTTTCCTTGTTCTAATTTCCTCGTCCAAGGTACAAAAAAATGTTCCTAAATCATATTTCAAAAAATATTTTTTTTTTAAATACCAAAAGCTACTTTAAAGCAGTAGAAAAATTTGACTATTTGTAGGAAATATTTGAGAGAGTCTGCAAAAAAAAAAGTGATTAAATTGACAGAGAATGCCTCATATATAAATATATAAATAATATACCGCGGTTATATAGGTATGCCGAGCGTGCTCCTCTCGTCTTGAGAGCAAAAAACTAGACCGACAAGTCAGTCGTGTGCAGCAGCAAGTTATATTTTACCTGTTACCCTCCTCCTCTGATGCACACGACTTGACCAGAGCACGAGTATATAACCGTCAGTAAACTCCCCCGCCGCTCCTTCCGCCCTTCAACTCCTGAGGGGCAAGTGAGTGCGAACCGTGGTAACATCGAAAAATTAACTTCGCCCAATCTTTCAAAGAGTATAAAACCGATTTTTTACGATGCAATTTGCTCCGAGTTCTGCAATGGACGGTGAGTTCGTTCGTTGCCAAAGCCACCCATGAATTTTATACATGAACGAGGGCACAGAGGGCAGAACCCCCTGGACAGAGCAGGATTGCTGTGTTCAATATTTATATGTTGTTATAAAAAAAAATTTTAGAGCTCGAGCAACGTCGTAATTATTGCCGGATTATTTATAGCCGATGAAAAATTGACAGGCTATTTTAATGACATTTTATTGAATTTTCAGGTATAAAGTCAACTGAAAATCATTAAAATAAAGGAATTATTATTGAATTGTGATGCAATTGCGTATATAAAATTATGCAACTTGATTTTTAAAAAATAAGAGAAATTTACACAAGAGAAAGGTTTTTTTTTTGTAGCCTCGTTAATTGGTGCTAATATTATTATTATTATTTTTAACTTGTACGGTATCATCGGGGTTGTGAACGTCCTTAATTTTATTGAAACGTGTACCGTGTAATTAACTTGATATTTATTATTTTGTAGCGTCATATGTGCCGTTTCTGTACAATATTTTTACAAGAATTGTATAACAGCGGCGCAAAAAAAAAATTAATCGAATTACGCGATATTTTTTGTGGTCATATGCTTTAGGCATTGAAAAAAACAATTCAATTTTCGTTGCACTTATTCATAAGTTTCAGCACTACGTAGGAGAATATAAGAACTGGGGTTTATGACCTTGAGGGATAATAAGTTTCTAGAGGGATGGAAGGGCTCTGAAAAATCAGGAGGTTCTGAGAAATATAGTGATACCCCGAGGGATGAGGATGGATTCTGAGGTGTCCCGAGTAATAAGAGTAATAACCTGAAGGTCAGGGGGCTCTGAGGGACAGAGGGTCCTGAGGGATAGAAGAGATCCTGAGAGATGGAGGGTTCCAAAGGACAGTTAGGGTCCCGAGGGATAATGAATGTTCCGAGGGATAGATGGGTTCCGAGGGATATATGGGTTCCGAGGGATATATGGGTTCCGAGGGATATATGAGTCCCCAGGGATATATGGGTTTCGAGGGATATATGGGTTCCGAGGGATAGGCGGGTTCCGAGAGATATATGGGTCCCGAGGGATATATGGGTTCCGAGTGATAGATGGGTTCCGAGGGATAGATGGGTTTCGAGGGATATATGGGTTCCGAGGGATAGGCGGGTTCCGAGAGATATATGGGTCCCGAGGGATATATGGGTTCCGAGGGATAGATGAGTTCCGAGGGATATATGGGCTCCGAGGCCTATATGGGTCCCGATGGATATATGGGCTCCGAGGCCTATATGGGTCCCGAGGGATAGATGGGTTCCGAGGGATATATGGGTTCCGAGGAATGTATAGGTTCCGAGGGATGTATGGGTTCCGAGGGATATATGGGCTCCGGGGGATAGATGGGTTCCGAGGGACGTATGGGTTCCGAGGGATAGATGGGTTCCGAGGGATGTACGGGCTCCGAGGGATAGATGGGTCCCGAGGGATGTATGGGTTCCGAGGGGTATTTGGGTTCCGAGGGACAGATGGGTTCCGAGAGATATATGGGCTCTGAGGCCTATATGGTCCCGAGGATATATGGGCTCCGGGGGATAGATGGGTTCCGAGGGACGTATGGGTTCCGAGGCCTATATGGGTCCCGAGGGATATATGGGCTCCGAGGCCTATATGGGTCCCGAGGCCTTTATGGGTCCCAAGGGTAGATGGGTTCCGAGGGATGTATGGGTTCGGAGGGATATATGGGCTCCGAGGGATAGATGGGTTCCGAGGAATATGTGGGCTCCGAGGGATGTATGGGCTCCGAGGGATAGATGGGTCCCGAGGGATGTATGGGCTCCGAGGGATAGATGGGTCCCAAGGGATGTATGGGTTCCGAGGGATAGATGGGTTCCAAGGGGTAGATGGGTTCCGAGGGATAGAGAGGTTCCGAGGGGTAGAGACGTTCCGAGGGATAGAGAGGTTTTGAGGAATGATGGGCCGAGGGATAGAGGGCTTCCGAAAAATAGAGGATTTTGAGGGATAAAGGATTTCTAGGAGACCGAGGGCTCCAACGGATATGAGAGGTCCTGAGAGTCAAAGGGCCCCGAGTGATAGGGGAGGGCGGGTCACAAAACTAAGGGAGTCTCGAAGCATAGAGGTTGACTCGAGGGGTCGAGGAGTCTTACTGAGTTTCTGAGAATGAGGGTTCTGAGGGATAAGAGGTCTCGAGGGATATAAGAGGTCCTAAGGGACAGGAGGTTTCCGAGAAATGGAGGGGGTCACGAGAAATAGCAGGCCTCCTAAGACATAGAGGAGTTTCTGAGGTATAGAGAACAAAAATGAATGAATGAACAAAAAATGAGCATTTCTGAACCCTATATTCTCATGTACAAAATTGTAGATCCACTGTTACCTAATGGGCAATTTCTGAAGATAAAAAACAACTTTTTTCATGCTATTGTGTCGTAAGTAATAAAAATTTTCACTTTTCTTTTCCTTATTAAGTGACTCGGTCGTCTTAAGGATAATGCGATAATTATCGCGGACGATTTTTACTCACCACTTGTCGAGCTGTACTCGCCGATGTATCGCCTCGTCAGGTAGCGCACGACCACGGCTGCAACAGAAATAAAAAAGAAAACCTTATAAATCTACATTAAGCGTATCTCAAAATGTTAATCAGTCGGTTGATGGTGAAATTTCGCATGAAAATGTTTGAGATTACCGAAGATTGATTTTCATCGGCTTATTTTTTTTAATGAACAGCTCTCATGTCCTGCTTTAAGGTGACTACCAATATTGCTTGGGTGATTTAATAAAAAAAAATTTATGAATAATTCGCTGGACCAATGAAGGTGCCAAAGGCTCGACAATATCGCTGGCCCCGATTTCGCGAAAATTTATATTTTAATCGGCCTGTCAACGCCGCGACCGCAATGCCTGACCACTTGTACCGAAATGGCCCATGTTCGTGTTTGGATTATCGATTGAGTATCCGAAGCCTTCGAGTCTAACCGATATTTTGACATCCGGTAATAATCAATGCTTTACAACATTTACTTTTTTTCTTTTTTAATTTTTTTTCCAAGGAAATGTTCATAAGGTAATTTAGTTCCATTGCATGTAGATTGTATCTGATTTTGTTTTTAAATTGTGTCTTTAATCTTCATTTTCATTCGTGCCTTTATCAAATGGTAATAAACCAAAATTATATAAAACTTCATTGGAATTCATAGATTTGATAATTAGATCAAATGATAGGAAACTTCATTTGCATTATACTGATAATTATTAAAAATTATAATAAACTTTTTCATATGCGACAAATAAAAATAAAAATTTGAAGAATAATAGTTGACCAATAATTATTTGCAATGGTATTAAAATTCATTGCCATTTATGGTTTAGTCAAATAGGAATTGGACGAAATTATATGAAACTTCATTTGTGTTTATGACATATACAAATTACAATTGTTTACAACGATATTAAACTTCATTCAAATCGGACCAAATTATATCAAACTTCATTTTCATGCGTGACTTAGTTAAATTACAATTGTTCACAACGATATTAAACTTCATGGAAATCGGACCAAATTATATCAAACTTCATGTTCATGTGTGATTTAGTCAAATTACAACTGTTCAAAACTACACCTCATTGAATTTTGTGTCTGTGAAATAGCAATTGGATAATTCCTCAATGAAACTCTGTCAAATGGTAATTGGACGAAATGATAATAAACTTCAGTTTCATTTGCAACTGATTCAAGTGAAAACTGGAAAAAAATACTACACTTCGTTCCTATTCGCGGCGTCTTCAAATCGCAAATGTAATTCAACTGAATTATTTTAAACTTCATTTGCATGTGTGACTTAGTCAATTGAAAATTGATCATAACGATATTTTCATTGAAACTTATGACTTTGGATCAAATTATATCAAACTTCATTTTATTGTGTGACTTTATCGAATGGTAATACCGGCAAACTTCATTTTCATGTGTGACTTTATCGAATGGTAATTGCGGCAAACTTCATTTTCTTGTGTGACTTTATCGAATGGTAATTCGGCAAACTTTATTTTTATGTGTGACTTTATTGAATGGTAATTCACCAAACTTCATGTTCATGTGTTACTTTAGCAAAAGGTAATTAACTAAACTTCATTTTCATGTGTGACTTTATCAAAAGACAATTAAACAAAGTTCATCTTCAGGTGTGACTTTATCGAATTGCAATTCATCAAACTTCATTTTCACGTGTGACTTTATCGAATGGTAATTAACCAAACTTCATTTTTATGTGTGACTTTATCGAATGGTAATTAACCAAACTTCATTTTTATGTGTGACTTTATCGAATGGTAATTAACCAAACTTCATTTCATGTGTGACTTTATCGAATGGTAATTCACCAAACTTCATTCTCATGTGTGACTTTATCGAATGGTAATTCGGCAAACTCCATTTTCATGTGTGACTTTATCGAATGGTAATTCGGCAAACTTCATTTTCATGTGTGACTTTATCAAAAGATAATTAACTAAACTTCATTTTCATGTGTGACTGTATCAAAAGGTAATTAACTAAACTTCATTTTCATGTGTGACTTTATCAAAAGGCAATTAACTAAACTTCATTTCCATGTGTGACTTTATCAAAAGGTAATTAACTAAACTTCATTTCCATGTGTGACTTTATCAAAAGGTAATTAACTAAACTTCATTTTCATGTGTGACTTTATCAAAAGGTGATTAAACAAACTTCATTTTCATGTGTGACTTTATCGAATGGCAATTCATCAAACTTCATTTTCATATGTGACTATCTAATAATAATGCACCAAACTTCATTTCCATGTGTGACTTTACCGAATGGTAATTCACCAAACTTCATTTTCATGTGAGACTTTATCAAATGGTAATTAACGAAACTTCATTTTCATGTATGACTTTATCGAATGGTAATTCACCAAACTTCATTTTCATCTGTGACTTTATCGAATGGTAATTCACCAAACTTCATTTTCATGTGTGACTTTATCAGATGGTAATTCACGAAACTTCATTTTCATGTGTGACTTTATCGAATGGTAATTCACCAAACTTCATTTTCATGTGTGAATTTATCAAATAGTAATTAATCAAACTTCATTTTCATGTGTGACTTTATCGGATGGTAATTCGGCAAACTTTATTTTTATGTGTGACTTTATCGAATGGTAATTCAGCAAACTTCATTTTCATGGTTAACTTTATCGAATGGTAATTCGATAAACTTCATTTTCATGGTTAACTTTATCGAATGGTAATTAACCAAACTTCATTTTCATGTGTGACTTTATCGAACGGTAATTCGGGAATCTTCATTTTCATGTGTGATTTTATCGAATGGTAATTAACCAAACTTCATTTTCATGTGTGACTTTATCGAATGGTAATTTACCAAACTTCATTTTCATGTGTGACTTTATCGAATGGCAATTCGACAAACTTCATTTTCATGTGTGACTTTATCAAAAGGTAATTAACTAAACTTCATTTTCGTGTGTGACTTTATCAAAAGGTAATTAACTAAACTTCATTTTCATGTGTGACTTTATCAAAAGGTAATTAACTAAACTTCATTTTCGTGTGTGACTTTATCAAAAGGTAATTAACTAAACTTCATTTTCATGTGTGACTTTATCAAAAGGTGATTAAACAAACTTCATTTTCATGTGTGACTTTATCGAATGACAATTCATCAAACTTCATTTTCATATGTGACTATCTAATAATAATGCACCAAACTTCATTTCCATGTGTGACTTTACCGAATGGTAATTCACCAAACTTCATTTTCATCTGTGACTTTATCGAATGGTAATTCACCAAACTTCATTTTCATGCCCGACTTTGTAAAATTGTAATTGACCAAACTTCCTTTTCATGTGTGTCTTTATCGAACGGTAATTAACTAAAATGATATAAAACTTCATTTGCATTCATTATTTGATTAATTGATAACTATTAAAAAATAATAGTAAACGTAATTCCTACTTGTAACTCAGGCAAATTGTAATTGGACGAAATCATAATAAACTTCATTTTTCTATTCTCCTCAATCAAATGTAAATGAAAAATAAAAAAATACTACACTTTATGGCCGCGCGCGGTCTTTTCAAATCACAACTGTACTTCGACAGTAAACATCATTGCCATTTGTGTTTGAAAAAAATAAAAATAATAATAATAACCAGTTGCTTTGAAACGAAGTAAATCTGAAAGATAGCAGACGTTAACACGAAATCCTGGCAAAAGTGTTTGCTACAAAAATGGTAAAAACCAAGCGATAATTTTGTGGCCCAGCTTTTTGCGAAGAAAATACATCGAAAGGATCCGCCTCCTGTCGGCATGGTGCCAAATTGTTACTTCGCTGTATATCATCACTGGATACACGAGGCGCGAAGCGTCCCAATAAAAGCCTATATTTTTTTTAGAACACAGAGATCTAAAAGTGTCGGACTTAAAGCGTCGAGGAGTCGTGAATCATCTTGGGTCTCCGAAGGAATCTGGCGGTTGAGTAAAATTCACAGAACGCGTAGAGTTCCTTCGACGAGTGGCTTCGCCTTTCGACACAAGATCAGAAATGCTCTGGGGCTTATAACGAACATCATTGAAGCGTGGATCCCTTGGCGAGACGATAAACCCTGCAATTTTGCTCTCGCCTCGGTTATCCACACTCTCGCTTGCTCGTTCGCTCGGGGCCAAGGATATACGCGAAGGAAAATAGCATATCTGCTCACCTCGCTCTCGCATCTCGAGCTATAGTGTCGAGGACCCTCATCGATCCCTCGTAATTACATACCTGTAACTACCTAACACCTACGAAAACCGCCAATGAAACCGGTGCGTTGCTTGCTTCAAGCTGGAGAATGACATACCCGTAAATACAGGATATTTTGTAATGGCTAAAAATAGCCCATGATTTATTTCAAAATGTGCATATACATTTTTTATCATTATTCCTGATTTTTCTGACAACGTTAACAAATAAACGATGGCGAATTTCTAGACTCAGAGAAATCGTAGTAGTACAGTCAACTATAAAATGACAACTATTAATTTTTAGTCCATGCAACGATTTTCATAGTTACAGTAACTATGAAAATAGTTATGGTAACTATTTGGTAGTTATAGTAACTATTTGATAGTTGTGGCAACTATTAAAAATTTTCTCGGACAAACTAAAAATAAACAGTTGTCACTTTATAGTTGCTAATACCGTAATTTTCTCTCAGTGTATATTCATTTTATTTTCATTGCTTTTTCGAATGATGTTGTTTTCAAACACAACTTTTTTCTTGATTTTCATAAGATGTTCAGATGTTATGAAGCCTTTAAAATTGACCATTTATTATTTGTTAATAGGTGTATAATACCACATACGGTATCTTGTGAAGATGATAAGGGTATCATATTATGGATACCCATAAGGGTATCTCGTAAGGATGATCCCATATGAAGTATTCCATAAGGATTATCCCGTATGAACTATCCCATAGGAAGTATCCCACAGGAAGAATCTCACAGGAAGTATCCCATAGGAAGCATCCCACAGGAAGTATCCCATAGGAAGTATCCCACAAGAAGAATCTCACAGGAAGTATCCTATAGGAAGCATCCCACAGGAAGTATCCCAAATGAAGTATCCCATAGAAATTATCACATAGAAATTATCTCATAGAAATTATCCCATTGAAAGTATCCCATATAAATTATCCCATGGAAATTATCCCGTAGAAATTGTCCCACAGAAATTAACCCATAGAAATTATCCCATTGAAAATATCCCATAGAAATTATCCCATAAAAATTATCCCATCGAAATTATCCCATAGAAATTGTCACATAGAAATTGTCCCATAGAAATTACCCCATAGAAATTACCCCATAGAAATTATCCCATAGAAATTACCCCATAGAAATTATCCCATATAAATTATCCCATATAAAGTACCCCATATAAATTATCCCATATAAATTACCCCATATAAATTACCCCATAGAAATTATCCCATAGAAATTATCCCATAGAAATTATCCCATAGAAATTATCCCATAGAAATTATCCCATAGAAATTATCCCATAGAAATTATCCCATATAAATTACCCAATAGAAATTATCCCATAGAAATTATCCCATTGAAATTATCCCATACGATGTATTGCATAAAGGATATTTTTATGGGTCACCTACAATTTAAATTGTTATGAATTATCGAGGAATTATCCATTATAATTTTTTTTAAATGTCCTTAATGTGAAATAATTCCGAAAACATGTAAATAAAACAGTGTATACTGAAAATGAATGCGAGGGTTGCGCTTCTGCTCAACCGTCGAGCTACCACCTAAGACGCTCTTTGCCAAGTGCAGGACGATAGTGACACGGATACGAGTAGATAATTGAAAGTGCAAAGTTTTCGTGCCCCAGGACGTAAAAGTGACGTACAGTATATATAATATTGCCCAGTGAGCTACGGGTTCTCGTACAGCACCAGAGATTCATGTATGCACTGACTTAGCCGTATACCAGGGTTTCTTCGAAGCCCGGTGGCTTCTTGAATTTCATTTTCTCGCGATGGCGATTATGCCCTCCAGGCTAAATCGTTCGTTGGCTATCGCTGCTCGGATACTGAAGCGTTCACTCTTCAACGAACTTATTGCTGTATTCTCGGGCACACAGACGTAAGTGGAAAATGAGACGCCATCCCGTAGACATGTCTCGGGAAAAGCTATGGAAGGTGTTGGAAATGTTGATGCGAGACAGACACATCATTGATGATGATGATGATGATGATAATGATGATGACCATGTGAAATCTGTCGGAACAGTGAAACTTGGATTTTTATTCCTTGTCAAGATTTAAAGCAGATCTTAGATTTTTGTGGTGAAAAAATATCACGTTTTTTTAAAACTTTTATGAAATTTTTGTTCTGTATTTTTAAGTATGGGATTTTTTTTTAATTACTGTTTTGTTGGCATTAATTTTCACCGCCATTTTTTATGCTTTAATCAATTATTTAAATTTTAAATAATTATTTTAGTCTCAAAGTCAAACCCTCTTTAGGTAAATGTTTATTATCGTTAATTATGCAAAATTTAATGGAAATAAATTTTTTTTTAATGCTGTAAAATTCTACAAAAATTGTATTTATTTTAGAAAATTGAAGGAATTAATTTTATAAGGAAAAAAATGGAAATCATCTATCACATTTTTTGACGTACTTTTTAAAATATATTCATTAATCCTTTTTTGCATTATTATTATTATTAACAATCAATGTTAAACATTTTTTGTTGTTCATTTTTTCTTTCGTGCCAAAGTCTTTAAATACCAATTTAATAAAAAAAATTGTTGGGTTTAATTATAATAACACCTTGATATTATTTTAACTGTCGAGTGTTATAAGGGCGTCAACACCGAAAAGTTAACTACTCGGAAGGAAAGTCGTAAGCGAAATACTATACGTGTTATAAAAACTTTAATTTTAATGCCAGAAGGGCGTAACTACTTTAGCCATTCTGGCAGACAGGACCATCCGGCACAAGGGGCAAAAGGGTCTTAAGGGCGTAGCCACTATGGCACTTATGTTGTTGTAGTTACGCCCTTCTGCAAAATTATGATTCACAAAAAATCATTTTCACGCTCTTTTGGCATTAAAGCATCAATTTATCTAATTTACAGACAATAAAGTAAGTTACACGAATAGAAAAATATGATTTCGTCTTTTTTTTCGCTCATTAATGTAGCAAAATTTTTCAGTTATTTTAAACCATGTAATTTGTTGCCAATTTTTTATATGTATAACCCTTTATGAATACAAAAATATGCAATTTTTTTAATTCACCATTTTAGTAAAAAAAAATAAAACTAATTATTACCAACCATGTAATTTATTGCCAAATATTTGTTTATGTGTATAAAATAAATATATTATACAAAAAGTCATTTTTGCGTATACAATAATATGCTTTTGAATTGCTTCTTTAAAGCCACGATGCAGTAATATTTTTTCATTATTTTAAACCAGGTATTTTTATGACAAATAATTTTTTTAAAGTGTTTTTATTGTAAGTATTCGTGATTTTTAAAAATCCATAATGTTTTTAAATTTTACAATCATTTTCAATTATTTTCAATTGTGTAATTTGATGCCAAGTAATTCTTTTTAAATGTATAAGAGCTGTAAATTGTACTACAAGTCACTTTTACTCCCTAAGGAAAAAAAAACTTGCACTTGCAATTATCGCTCATTTTCGCATTTTTTTTAAATCCACGATTCATTAAAATTTTACAATTATTTTCAATTGTGTAATTTGATGTCAAATAATTTTATTTTTATATGTTTAAGGGACGTAAATTATACTTTTACGTCCCGAGGCACAAAAATCTTGGACTTTCAATTATGGCTCGTAATTGTGATTTTTTAAAATACATAATGTATTAAAATTTTACAATTATTTTCAATTGTGTAATTTCATGCCAAATAATTTTTTTTAGTGTACAAGAGAAGCAAATTATACTTTTACGTCCCAAGGCAAAAAAATCTTGCACTTTCAATTATCGCTCGTATTTGCGATTTTTAAAAATCCATAATGTATTAAAAAATTTTTATTATTTTTTTACATGGTGTAATTTCATGCAAAATAATTTTTTTTTAGTGTATAAGAGAAGTAAATTATACTTTTACGTCCCAAGGCAAAAAAATCATGCACTTTCAATTATCGCTCGTATTTGTGATTTTTTAAATCCATGATGTATTAAAATTTTACAATTATTTTCAATTGTGTAATATCATGCAAAATAATTTTTTTTTAGTGTATAAGAGAAGTAAATATACTTTTACGTCCCAAGGGAAAAAAATGTTGCACTTTCAATTATCGCTCGTATTTGCGATTTTTAAAAATCCATAATGTATTAAAATTTTACAATTATTTTCAATTGTGTAATTTCATGCAAAATAATTTTTTTTTGGTGTATAAGAGACGTAAATTATACTTTTACGTCCCAAGGCAAAAAAATCTTGCACTTTCAATTATCACTCATATTTGTGATTTTTTAAAATCCATGATGTATTAAAATTTTACAATTATTTTCAATTGTGTAATTTCATGCCAAATAATTTTTTTTAGTGTATAAGAGAAGTAAATTATACTTTTACGTCCCAAGGCAAAAAAATCATGCACTTTCAATTATCGCTCGTAATAGTGATTTTTTAAAATACATGATGTATTAAAATTTTACAATTATTTTCAATTGTGTAATTTCATGCCAAATAATTTTTTTTAGTGTATAAGAGAAGTAAATTATACTTTTACGTCCCAAGGCAAAAAAATCTTGCATTTTCAATTATCGCTCATATTTGTGATTTTTTTAAATCCATGATGTATTAAAATTTTACAATTATTTTCAACTGTGTAATTTCATGCAAAATAATTTTTTTTTAGTGTATAAGAGAAGTAAATTATACTTTTATGTCCCAAGGCAAAAAAATCTTGCATTTTCAATTATCGCTCGTATTTGTGATGTTTTAAAATCCATAATGTATTAAAATTTTACAATTATTTTTAATTGTGTTATTTCATGCCAAATATTTTTTTTTACTGTATAAGAGAAGTAAATTATACTTTTATGTCCCAAGGCAAAAAAATCTTGCATTTTCTATTATCGCTCGTATTTGTGATTTTTTAAAATCCATGATGTATTAAAATTTTACAATTATTTTCAATTGTGTAATTTCATGCCAAATAATTTTTTTTAGTGTATAAGAGAAGTAAATTATACTTTTACGTCCCAAGGCAAAAAAATCTTGCATTTTCAATTATCGCTCATATTTGTGATTTTTTAAAATCCATGATGTATTAAAATTTTACAATTATTTTCAATTGTGTAATTTCATGCAAAATAATTTTTTTTTAGTGTATAAGAGAAGTAAATTATACTTTTACGTCCCAAAGCAAAAAAGTCATGCACTTTCAATTATCGCTCGTAATTGTGATTTTTTAAAATACATGATGTATTAAAATTTTACAATTATTTTCAATTGTGTAATTTCATGCCAAATAATTTTTTTTACTGTATAAGAGAAGTAAATTATACTTTTACGTCCCAAGGCAAAAAAATCTTGCATTTTCAATTATCGCTCGTATTTGTGATTTTTTTAAATCCATGATGTATAAAAATTTTACAATTATTTTCAATTGTGTAATTTCATGCCAAATAATTTTTTTTAGTGTATAAGAGAAGTAAATTATACTTTTACGTCCCAAGGCAAAAAAATCTTGCATTTTCAATTATCGCTCATATTTGTGATTTTTTTAAATCCATGATGTATTAAAATTTTACAATTATTTTCAATTATGTAATTTCATGCAAAATAATTTTTTTTTAGTGTATAAGAGAAGTAAATTATACTTTTATGTCCCAAGGCAAAAAAATCTTGCACTTTCAATTATCACTCATATTTGTGATTTTTTTAAATCCATAATGTATAAATATTTTACAATTATTTTCAATTGTGTAATTTCATGCCAAATAATTTTTTTTTGGTGTATAAGAGACGTAAATTATACTTTTACGTCCCAAGGCAAAAAAATCTTGCACTTTCAATTATCGCTCATATTTGTGATTTTTTAAAATCCATAATGTATTAAAATTTTACAATTATTTTTAATTGTGTAATTTCATGCCAAATATTTTTTTTTACTGTATAAGAGAAGTAAATTATACTTTTACGTCCCAAGGCAAAAAAATCTTGCACTTTCAATTATCGCTCGTATTTGTAATTTTTTTAAATCCATGATGTATTAAAATTTTACAATTATTTTCAATTGTGCAATTTCATGCAAAATAATTTTTTTTTACTGTATAAGAGAAGTAAATTATACTTTTACGTCCCAAGGCAAAAAAATCTTTCACTTTCATTTATCGCTCGTAATTGTGATTTTTTAAAATACATAATGTATTAAAATTTTACAATTATTTTCAATTGTGTAATTTCATGCCTAATAATTTTTTTTAGTGTATAAGAAAAGTAAATTATCCTTTTACGTCCCAAGGCAAAAAAATTTTGCACTTTCAATTATCGCTCGTAATTGTGATTTTTTAAAATACATAATGTATTAAAATTTTACAATTATTTTCAATTGTGTAATTTCATGCCAAATAATTTTTTTTACTGTATAAGAGAAGTAAATTATACTTTTACGTCTCAAGGCAAAAAAATCTTGCACTTTCAATTATCGCTCGTATTTGTGATTTTTTTAAATCCATGATGTATTACAATTTTACAATTATTTTCAATTGTGTAATTTCATGCCAAATAATTTTTTTTACTGTATAAGAGAAGTAAATTATACTTTTACGTCCCAAGGCAAAAAAATCTTGCACTTTCAATTATCGCTCGTAATTGTGATTTTTAAAAATCCATAATGTATTAAAATTTTTAATTATTTTCAATTGTGTAATTTCATCCCAAATAATTTTTTTTAGTATATAAGAGAAGTAAATTATCCTTTTACGTCCCAAGGCAAAGAAATCTTGCACTTTCAATTATCGCTCGTATTTGTGATTTTTTAAAATCCATAATGTATAAATATTTTACAATTATTTTCAATTGTATAATTTCATTGCAAATAATTTTTTTTTAGTGTATAAGAGAAGTAAATTATACTTTTACGTCTCAAGGCAAAAAAATCTTGCACTTTCAATTATCGCTCGTATTTGCGATTTTTAAGAATCCATAATGTATTAAAATTTTACAATTATTTTCAATTATTTTCGATTGTATAATCTGATGCGAAATAATTATTTGTTTTTATGTACGTAAAAAGAGACGCAAATTATACTATAAGTCACTTTTACGTCCCGAGGCACAAAAAGCTTGCACTTTCAATTATCCGCTCGTATTCGTGCCACTATCGTCCTGATGTTGGCAAAGAGGATCTCAGGTGGCAGCTTGACTATTGGATTTACACGTGACGTGTACACCGAGAGCATAGAAGCGGATCGGCCAAGCGAAGCGCAGTCTAGCCATGCAAATCTCGGCCTCGCAGCTCAGCAACCACTGCCAAGCAAGAAAGGCATCTCTTCTGTCTTTCTATAACGCAGGATATCCTGTGGATTCCGGTTTGAGTGTTTCGCACGCGAGAAGTGAGAAGGGCGCTAAATCACAAATCACTGAGCTAAACGAGAGTCCCGTGAGAGAGCGTGCATGGCTATAACTACTCTCAATGGTATCGGAGCTCAAAGCCTTAAGGATGTATCATAAATACATTCTCAAACAAAATTTTGACTCAATTAAAATTCGAATAAGAAGTAAATCTTTTTAAAAAATCAACATCAGTTAAAATACTAAAAACATTAATGCTAAATAATTATTAAGATAATTTTTATAATAAATTTGTTAAGTAATTATTTAAGACTGTTTTAGAAAAAATAATTTTCATAGCATATCTATAACTGTATATCCGTATGTTTTTATCATTAGAATTTGAGACAATAAGAAGTAAATCTTTTTTCAAAATCAACATCAGTGAATATACTAAAAACATACATTTTTTATAATGATTAAGCTATAAAATTTATAATTAATTAGTTAGATGAATATTTAACACTCTTTTAGAAAATTCAATTTTTTTAGCATAGTTATAACTACTCTAAATGGTATCGGAGCTCAAAGCCTTAAGGATGTATCATAAATACATTCTCAAACAAAATTTTGACTCAATTAAAATTCGAATTAGAAGTAAATCTTTTTAAAAAATCAACATCAGTTAAAAACTAAAAACATTAATGTTAAATAATTATTAAGATAATTTTTCCTTCTCTAAAAAGTATGTTGCGAGATTTTATCGAATTGCGAGTTGGTCCATTGTTGTCACGTTATTCGCGCTGTGATTGGTCCAAATTGGTTGAGATCGGGTCCGAGACCGAGTTCGTGTTTAGCACGTTTGACAGTTGCAATTCTGACAGTTTTGTCAAGCATATCGGGCGCGCGAGGTTTGAATTCCCAAGTTGGTTGACTTTACAATATTCCGGGGTTTCCGGGCAGCCCTTTTTTCCCGCACGTTTTTATTCAACACAGTGTCGATTCTACACATTGGTTTCTGCACTAAGTATATCCTGCACACGACGTTTTCTATACATTTTTTAACATCACGCGAGTTTTACGATACATTTCGGTTCTACGCATTTCGATTCTACACATTTATTCCTATACAATCCGTTCGAACACACTCAGTTTACCGCGCAAAGCAATCCACCACATTCTCAAAACAGCACAGCCGTTTCTGCACAAATCTGATTGTACACGCTATTATTCCCTCACATTTTCATACTTCACGCGCTCTTTACATGACAATTTGATACTACACAGTTCGATACTACACATTGATTTCGACACAAACATTATTAACCACGCGGCAATTACTGCACAATTTTAATATACATCATACCTAAACGAGACTTTTATTTCCAACAAGAGTTTATCCTACACATCCCGTTCCACACGCATACATTGCTGCACACGCTCTTTACTGCACATATCGCGTCGCCACGCCGTCGTTGCCACGCGTTTTTATCCTTCACAAACTATCCGGCACAATTTTTTCCTACACATTTCGATACTACACATTTGTATGTCGGGATCTACTCATGAGAATATCTCCCGTCGGTAAGGTAGAACTCGGAGCATTTTACTCCGGCGACAGAGGTTCTCATTGCCGTGACATCAACATGTGCTGTCGTCATTCGTTGTAAATATACCTATGAACTTAATCTCGTAGGTATATATACAATGAATTCCTACGAACTTAATCTCGTAGGTATATATACAACGAATGCCTACGAACTTAATCTCGTAGGTATATATACAACGAATGACGACAGCACATGTGTTGTCACGACAATGAGAACCTATGTCGCCGGAGTAAAATGCTCCGAGTTCTACCTTACCGACGGGAGATATTCTCATGAGTAGATCCCGACATACAAATGTGTAGTATCGAAATGTGTAGGAAAAAATTGTGCCGGATAGTTTGTGAAGAATAAAAACGCGTAGCAACGCCCGCGTGGCGCCGCGATATGTGCAGTAAAGAGCGTGTGCACCAATGTATGAGTGTCGAACGGGATGTGTGGGATAAACTCCTGTTGGAAATAAAAGTCTCGTTTAGCTATGATGTATATTAAAATTGTGCAGTAATTGCCGCGTGGTTAATAATGTTTGTGTCGAAATCAATGTGTAGTATCGAACTGTGTAGTATCAAATTGTCATGTAA
Source organism: Ephialtes manifestator (assembly GCA_963970395.1). Classification (NCBI taxonomy): domain Eukaryota; kingdom Metazoa; phylum Arthropoda; class Insecta; order Hymenoptera; family Ichneumonidae; genus Ephialtes; species Ephialtes manifestator. Next base: position 5,802,502 of record OZ019968.1, on the reverse strand, counting down.
AGAGCGCGTGAAGTATGAAAATGTGAGGGAATAACAGCGTGTACAATCAGATTTGTGAAGAAACGGCTGTGCTGTTTTGAGAATGTGGTGGATTGCTTTGCGCGGTAAACTGAGTGTGTTCGAACGGATTGTACAGGAATAAATGTGTAGAATCGAAATGCGTAGAACCGAAATGTATTGTAAAACTCACGTGATGTTAAAAAATGTATAGAAAACGTCGTGTGCAGGATATACTTAGTGCAGAAACCAATGTGTAGAATCGACACTGTGTTGAATAAAAACGTGCGGGAAAAAAGGGCTGCCTAATAAATTAGTTAAATGATTATTTAACACTCTTTTAGAAAATACAATTTTTTTAGCATAGTTATAATTACTCCGAATGGTATCGGAGCTCAAAGCTTTAAGGATGTATCATAAATACATTTCCAATCAAAATTTTGACGCATTTAAAATTCGAATAAGAAGTAAATCTTTAAAAAAAATCAACATCAGTTAAAATACTAAAAACATACATTTTTTATAATGATTAAGCTATAAATTTTATACTAAATTAGTTAAATGATTATTTAACACTCTTTTAGAAAATACAATTTTTTTTAGCATAGTTATAATTACTCCGAATGGTATCGGAGCTCAAAGCCTTAAGGATGTATCATAAATACATTCCTAAACAAAATTTTGACTCAATTAAAATTCGAATAAAAAGTAAATCTTTTTAAAAAATCAACATCAGTTAATATACTGAAAAGATTAATTAAAAATAATGTTTAAGCTAAAATGTGTATATAAAATTAGTTAAATAATTATTTAACATTGGTTTAGAAAAATTAATTTTTATAGCATATATAACTGTATATCAGTATGTTTTTATAATTATAATTCGAATTAGAATTAGAATTCGAGAGAATAGGAAGTAAATCTTTTTTAAAAATCAACATCAGTGAATATACTAAAAACATACATTTTTTATAATGATTAAGCTGTAAATTTTATAATAAATTAGTTAAATGATTATTTAACACTTTTTCAGAAAATTCAATTTTTTTAGCGTAGTTATAACTACTCTCAATGGTATCGGAGCTCAAAGCCTTAAGGATGTATCATAAATACATTTCCAATCAAAATTTGGACTCAATTAAAATTCGAATAAGAAGTAAATCTTTAAAAAAAATCAACATCAGTTAAAATACTAAAAACATACATTTTTTATAATGATTAAGCTATAAATTTTATAATTAATTAGTTAAATGATTATTTAACACTCTTTTAGAAAATACAATTTTTTTAGCATAGCTATAACTACTCTGAATGGTATCGGAGGTCAAAGCCTTAAGCATGTATCATAAATACATTCTCAATCGAAATTTTGACTCAATTAAAATTCGAATAAGAAGTAAATCTTTAATAAAAATCAACATCAGTTAATATACTGAAAAGATTAATTAAAAATAATAATTAAACTAAAATGTTTATATAAAATTAGTTGAATAATTATTTAACAATGGTTTAGAAAAATGAATTTTTAAAGCATATCTATAACTGTATATCCGTATGTTTTTATCATTAGAATTTGAGACAATAAGAAGTAAATCTTTTTTTTCAAAATCAACATCAGTGAATATACTAAAAACATACTTTTTTTATAATGATTAAGCTATAAATTTTATAATAAATTAGTTAAATGATTATTTAACACTCTTTTAAAAAATTCAATTTATTTAGCATAGTTATAACTACTCTAAATGGTATCGGAGCTCAAAGCCTTAAGGATGTATCATAAATACATTCCCAATCAAAATTTTTACTCAATTAAAATTCGAATAAGAAGTACATCTTTAAAAAAAATCAACATCAGTTAATATACTAACAACATTAATGTTAAATAATAATTAAGCTAATTTTTATAAAAAATTAGTTAAATAATTGTTTGATATTGTTTTAGAAAATTTAATTTTTATAGCATATCTATAACTGTATATCCGTATATTTTTATAATTAGAATTCGAGAGAATAAGGAGTAAATCTTTTTAAAAGATCAACATCAGTGAATATACTAAAAACATTGATTTTAAATAATAATTAAACTAAAAAGCTCATAACGAATGAGTAAAATAATTGTTTAACACACTTTTGGAAAACTCAATTTTTGTAATTATAAAGTGTGTTCGCTAAGTTTCAATCAAATGTGATTTTCAATTATTTTCCTTGCGGTTTTAAAGTTTATTTTTTTAATTATAAGAAATGGATTAAAATTTGCAAATCATGAAAAAATTATATTTTTCGAAAAACCATAAAAAACTTTTTCATAATAAATGAATTCCGAATCTTAGTGAATCCATTTATTTATCTACTAAAAGATTAGTACTTTTTTTTCTATTAATTTTTCTTTTGTGGATAACATTTATAGTAATAAATGTTCATTTTTTATAATCATAATAATAATAATAATAATAATAATAAAGGTGAAAAGTTATAAACAACATCGCTTAAAGAATATTTAAATGAAATTTTATAATTTTCATTTGTCTTATTAAATTAATCCACCCATCTATTACCATTTTGAAATTTAAAAGAAATAAAAACAATTTTAGAAAAATTAAAAAACTCCCGACTGAAAAAAATGAGTATAATTAATAAACAAATTGGACAAATGAAAAATGGTTAAATAAGAATCATTCGCATATAATATGCGAATTAACCATTTTTCATTTAACCAATTTTTTTTGTTAGTTACACTAATTTAATTTCATTCGGAAATTTTGTTAATTTTGATAATTGACTGAAAGTTTACGTTTATTGGAATTTGAGTACTGTGAGGATTCTGTTAGAGCGAACTGAGCGACTTATTGGCTACAAGAGTTTGCGGTATGCGATGCTATGCACTGCACAGTGCTTCGCGGCCTCTTGCTCCCCATAGATACCACATCGAGGATCTGATCGTCCTCTAGTCGGTACTACGGTTCATAAATTTGTCCTCTGTGCATCGGCCAGCTTGTATACTATACTCTGTGGGTACCTCCGGAGCTCACGACGTGCTTATCCACTGCACTACATAAAGCTACGTATTTTATACACGTATTTATTGTATACATATAGTATGGTTACGATATCGCGGTTTGGATTTCCGACAGGGGAAGAATATAGGATAAACAGCCGATTGGTGACTACGTCGAATGTTCCTTCTCGAGACACAGCGAGATGGTAACTTTAAGTAAATATATATACTTCGTGGCAATAGTCTGTGATATTTATGCATTTGTATTGCCGTGACTTGAAACGTCGATCGGAGACGCTGTACATACCGATCGATAACATTTTAAAGCCGATTTATTATATTTTTGCTTCCTCATAGAGGAAGCTATGTTTTCATGAAAGTGATTTTTATGTCAGGACACTTAAAATAGTGCAAAACGTCCAAAAAAGTGATCTACAAAAAATGTCCATATGTCCGAAATTTCATAGAGGTGTAGGGGATTTCAGACTCAACATTATCCCTGATTGTGTTCCAATTGCTTAGCGTGCTAAGAATTTCGAGTTGCGCCGGATTTTGTTGAAAATTTTTGTTATCGCTCTAAATCATAAAATTGTTGAGGTGTCGATCTGATTCGATGCATAATGATAGATTTATGTCCAATAACAGTCGATATTGAATTTGGCGAAAATCGATCGAGGCATTCAATTTTTATGAGATTTTGAGTTTTCCCGATTTTGATTGAAAAATGAGTATTGATATTTTGTGTTCACCAAATCTTTGATGATCAGCCTCAAATTTCGTGTAAATTTTGAAAAATGTCACATCATTACTAGAATTAAATTTCCCGAAGATCTATCGAACCATAGAAATTTGCTGATGTTTTGAATTTTTTCGAAAAAGAAATGGATTTTCAAATAATCCAATGATTATTGATGATGGATCGTTCTTTGATTTTAAACTTGTTATTGAATTTTTTGCCATGATTAAACTACCACTAGGAACGATAGGTTGCATGGAATTTTTAATGGACTTATTGTTTTTGGCGATAAAACAAATTAGAACAATTTTGCTTCAGCACTATTGGAAAAATTCAAACATTGATAACTCAGGAACGGTCGAGTCTATTGGGTTGAAATTTCATAGGGATGTAGGGGGTTTCAGACTCAACATTATCCATGATTGTGGTCCAATTGCTTAGCGTGCTAAGAATTTCGAGTTGCGCCGGATTTTGTTGAAAATTTTTGTTATCGCTCTAAATCATAAAATTGTTGAGGTGTCGATCTGATTCGATGCATAATGATAGATTTATGTCCAATAACAGTCGATATTGAATTTGGCGAAAATCGATCGAGGCATTCAATTTTTATGAGATTTTGAGTTTTCCCGATTTTGATTGAAAAATGAGTATTGATATTTTGTGTTCACCAAATCTTTGATGATCAGCCTCAAATTTCGTGTAAATTTTGAAAAATGTCACATCATTACTAGAATTAAATTTCCCGAAGATCTATCGAACCATAGAAATTTGCTGATGTTTTGAATTTTTTCGAAAAAGAAATGGATTTTCAAATAATCCAATGATTATTGATGATGGATCGTTCTTTGATTTTAAACTTGTTATTGAATTTTTTGCCATGATTAAACTACCACTAGGAACGATAGGTTGCATGGAATTTTTAATGGACTTATTGTTTTTGGCGATAAAACAAATTAGAACAATTTTGCTTCAGCACTATTGGAAAAATTCAAACATTGATAACTCAGGAACGGTCGAGTCTATTGGGTTGAAATTTCATAGGGATGTAGGGGGTTTCAGACTCAACATTATCCATGATTGTGGTCCAATTGCTTAGCGTGCTAAGAATTTTGAGTTGCGCCGGATTTTGTTGAAAATTTTTGTTATCGCTCTAAATCATAAAATTGTTGAGGTATCGATCTGATTCGATGCATAATGATAGATTTATGTCCAATAATAGTCGATATTGAATTTGGCGAAAATCGATCGAGGCATTCAATTTTTATGAGATTTTGAGTTTTCCCGATTTTGATTGAAAAATGAGTATTGATATTTTGTGTTCACCAAATCTTTGATGATCAGCCTCAAATTTCGTGTAAATGTTAAAAAATGTCACATCATTACTAGAATTAAATTTCCCGAAGATCTATCGAACCATAGAAATTTGCTGGTGTTTTGAATTTTTTCGAAAAAGAAATGGATTTTCAAATAATTCAATGATTATTGATGATGGATCGTTGTTTGATTTTAAACTTATTATTGAATTTTTTGCCATGATTAAACTACCACTAGGAACGATAGGTTGCATGGAATTTTTAATGGACTTATTGTTTTTGGCGATAAAACAAATTAGAACAATTTTGCTTCAGCACTATTGGAAAAATTCAAACATTGATAACTCAGGAACGGTCGAGTCTATTGGGTTGAAATTTCATAGGGGTGTAGGGGGTTTCAGACTCAACATTATCCATGACTGTGGTCCAATTGCTTAGCGTGCTAAGAATTTTGAGTTGCGCCGGATTTTGTTGAAAATTTTTGTTATCGCTCTAAATCATAAAATTGTTGAGGTATCGATCTGATTCGATGCATAATGATAGATTTATGTCCAATAACAGTCGATATTGAATTTGGCGAAAATCGTTCGAGGCATTCAATTTTTATGAGATTTTGAATTTTCCCGATTTTGATTGAAAAATGAGTATTGATATTTTGTGTTCACCAAATCTTTGACGATTGGACTCAAATTTCGTGTAAATGTTCGAAAGTGTCAAATGGTTATTAGAATTAAATTTCCCGAAAATCTGTCGATTCGTGTCAAATGTATGTGTATATGTATACAAATCCGAAAATTCGAACGCCGATAACTCAAGAACCGTTTTGTATATCGCGCTCAAATTTGGCACACAAGTGCAGCAGCAGACCCTCTTCAACTGTAGCAATTTTCGACAAAATCCGTGGGAAAATTTCGATTTTATGCCGTTTTGAATTTTTTTTAAAAAGGAGGTGGTCGCTCTAACTTTCGTAAAATTTAGTCTATTTTGCTAAATAGTTGGTTATAAGAGCACGTGCACTCAATGTTGTTTGGTATTGAATTTGGGTCGAATCGGCAAAATGGTTCAGATTTTATGGAACTTTGAATTTCTTAAAAAAATTGACATTATCGCTCTATTGTAACTTTTGCAAAACTTGAGATAGCGAGCTCAAATTTTGTATATAAATGAAACAATATTCAGCCATTATATATGTATAATTTAGTGATGAGCGGTACGAAATTTTTGATTTTATCGAATGCTGAATTATTTTTTAAAATATCCGTTATCACATTTACTTTCGGAAACGCTCTAATAATAACGAAATAACGGAATAACGGAATAGAAAAAGGGAATTCACAACATGCTTATTTATATAATTAAAACAAGGATGCAAAGTAGAACCTTCCACATTGCTTCCTCATTATTTTTCGCTTTTTACAAAGCTTCCTCTATGAGGAAGCCAAAATTGAATACCATACTTCCTCATAGAGGTTTTCATGAAAAAAAAATTTTCGAGATTTTTATGTCAAAACGTTTAAAATGGTGTGAAACGTCGACAAAAATGGTTTAGAAAAATTGCCCGGATGTACGATTAAATAACGGTCATATTGCAGTCATTTGACACAAGTGTAAAAAATGACGGTAATTCGACATCGATGATGCTGTGTGGCAAACGGAAAAAAGGAAGAGAACAGGCGGGTTCATTGAATGTTCGGTCATATGACACAAAATGCCAAAAATAACGGTCATTTTCCATAACTACACGCAACCAGTTTATTTTAGTTAAACTATCATTTTTTAAAATTTCAATTAAATTACGGTCATATTCCGGTCATTTAACGAAATGCCAAAAATTACGGTAATTTTTCATAAGTACTAGCAACCAATGCATTTTAATTGAACTCTACTTTTTGTATTTAATTTAAATGACGGTCATATTGCGGTCATTTAACGCAAGTGCCAAAAACGACGGTAATTATTCATAAATACTTTAGAGTTGTTCTTAGTGGAATAATTCTTGGAGGAATATCCGGACATCGATGATGCTGTGTGGCAAACCGAGGATCGGAAAATTCGTTCATGTGCAAGGACCGTTACAACGGGAAAAAAGGAAGGGAACATGCGGGTATGTTGAAGGGTCAGTCAAGTGACCGAAAAGGAAAAAAATGACGTCAGTTTTCACAACTGCACGCAACCAGTTCATTTCAATTACGGTCATTTTAAAAAATAACGGTAATTTTTCATAACTAAACGCAACCCATTTATTTTATTTCATTTAAATGACGGTCATATTGCGGTCATTTAACGAAATGCCAAAAATTACAGTAATTTTTCATAAGTACACGCAACCAATGCATTTTAATTGAACTACATTTTTTGTATTTCATTAAAATGACGGTCATATTGCGGTCATTTGACGCAAATGCGAAAAATGACGGTAATTTTTCATAAATATTTAAGAGCTGTACTTAGTGGAATAATTCTTGGAGGAATATCCGGACATCGATGATGCTGTGTGGCAAACCGAGGATCGGAAAATTCGTTCATGTGCAAGGACCGTTGCAACGGGGAAAAAGGAAGGGAACAGGCGGGTATGTTGAAGGGTCGGTCAAGTAACCAAAAAGGAAAAAAGTAACGGTCATTTTTCATAACTAAACGCAGCCTATTCATTTTATTTCATTTAAATGACGGTCATATTGCGGTCATTTGACGCAAATGCGAAAAATGACGGTAATTTTTCATAAATATTTAAGAGTTGTACTTAGTGGAATAATTCTTGGAGGAATATCCGGACATCGATGATGCTGTGTGGCAAACCGAGGATCGGAAAGTTCGTTCATGTGCAAGGACCGTTTCAACGCGAAAAAAGGAAGGGAACAGGAGGGTATGTTGAAGGGTCGGTCAAGTGACCGAAAAGGAAAAAAAATGACGTCAGTTTTCACAACTACACGCAACCAGTTCATTTTAATTACGGTCACTTAAAAAAATAACGGTAATTTTTCATAACTAAACGCAGCCCATTCATTTTATTTCACTTAAATGACGGTCATTTAACGAAATGCCAAAAATTATGGTCATTTTTCATAAGTACACACAACCAATGCATTTTAATTGAACTACATTTTTTGTATTTCATTTAAATGACGGTCATATTGCGGTCATTTGACGCAAATGCGAAAAATGACGGTAATTTTTCATAAATATTTAAGAGCTATACTTAGTGGAATAATTCTTGGAGGAATATCCGGACATCGATGATGCTGTGTGGCAAACCGAGGATCGGAAAATTCGTTCATGTGCAAGGACCGTTGCAACGGGGAAAAAGGAAGGGAACAGGCGGGTATGTTGAAGGGTCGGTCAAGTGACCGAAAAGGAAAAAAAATGACGTCAGTTTTCACAACTACACACAACCAGTTCATTTTAATTACGGTCATTTTAAAAAATAACGGTCATTTTTCATAACTAAACGCAACCCATTCATTTTATTTCCTTTAAATGACGGTCATATTGCGGTCATTTAACGCAAATGCGAAAAATGACGGTAATTTTTCATAAATATTTAAGAGTTGTACTTAGTGGAATAATTCTTGGAGGAATATCCGGACATCGATAATGCTGTGTGGCAAACCGAGGATCGGAAAGTTCGTTCATGTGCAAGGACCATTGCAACGGGAAAAAAGGAAGGGAACAGGCGGGTATGTTGAAGGGTCGGTCAAGTGACCGAAAAGGAAAAAAATGACGTCAGTTTTCAACACTGCACGCAACCAGTTCATTTTAATTACGGTCATTTTTCATAAGTACACGCAACCAATGCATTTTAATTGAACTATATTTTTTAGTATTTCATTTAAATGACGGTCATATTGCGGTCATTTGACGCAAATGCGAAAAATGACGGTAATTTTTCATAAATATTTAAGAGTTGTACTTAGTGGAATAATTCTTGGAGGAATATCCGGACATCGATAATGCTGTGTGGCAAACCGAGGATCGGAAAGTTCGTTCATGTGCAAGGACCATTGCAACGGGAAAAAAGGAAGGGAACAGGCGGGTATGTTGAAGGGTCGGTCAAGTGACCGAAAAGGAAAAAAATGACGTCAGTTTTCAACACTGCACGCAACCAGTTCATTTTAATTACGGTCATTTTTCATAAGTACACGCAACCAATGCATTTTAATTGAACTATATTTTTTAGTATTTCATTTAAATGACGGTCATATTGCGGTCATTTGACGCAAATGCGAAAAATGACGGTAATTTTTCATAAATATTTAAGAGTTGTACTTAGTGGAATAATTCTTGGAGGAATATCCGGATATTGATGATGCTGTGTGGCAAACCGAGGATCGGAAAGTTCGTTCATGTGCAAGGACCGGAGCAACGGAAAAAAAGGACGAGAACCGGCGGGTATGTTGAAGGGTCGGTCAAGTGACCAAAAAGGAAAAAAGTAACGGTCATTTTTCATAACTAAACGCAGCCTATTCATTTTATTTCATTTAAATGACGGTCATATTGCGGTCATTTAACGCAAATGCGAAAAATGACGGTAATTTTTCATAAATATTTAAGAGTTGTACTTAGTGGAATAATTCTTGGAGGAATATCCGGACATCGATGATGCTGTGTGGCAAACCGAGGATCGGAAAGTTCGTTCATGTGCAAGGACCGGTGCAACGGAAAGAAAGGAGGGGAAAGAGCGGGAAGCATCGGGGAAACTCGTTCCGGCGGCAGGCAAGCAGCCAGCCAGCCAGGCAGGCAGGACGGCCCGGCGGTCGGACTCAAGCTTCTCTCATACGATGAGAGAGCCTCGCCAAGTGCACGAGGCGAGAAATTTATGAACTGGCACGCGCTCGCTCGTTCCTCGATGCTCGGCGCGCCGATCGGGGACCGAGAGCGACATGATACTGCACGTATGCGACCTGACTTGGATCGAAACTCGCGGCGTGTGCTGCTGGCCCCGTATCTATCTGTATGACCGCGAGAGCTGAGCTGCTGTTGCTGCTGCTGCTGCTGTTGCTTCTACCTACTGCGGCTACTCGATCCAAGATTAAAAGAATTGGCAGAGAAACCGAGTTAGAATCTTGCCCAAGTGAAATTCGTATCTCTGACATATTATAACGGTTGGTATGCAGAGTAAGTATCGACTACAAACGACAAGCTTTATGTCTTCTCCTGGAATTCCAATTTTTTTTTCCGGCAGACCAAAGAGGTCCAATTTCTTTTTAAAATAATTTAGAGTTACGATTTTATAAAAGGTATGAAATTTGTTTTTAAGGTTGCACGAATTCGTGAGCTCACTGGTGTTTTTTTCTTTAAGATATTTTTTTTTTCTTATGGAATATTCTTTTTACCAATTTAAAATGGTAACTTGAGTTTTTTTGTTAAAACTTGTTGAAATCCGATTTTTTTTTCTGTCAGATTAAGAAGGAACAATTTTTTTTTTAATTTTATATTTTTATTTTTTTTATTTTTTAAAATAATTCAGAGTATACGATATGATAAAAGTTGTGAAAATTGTTTTTAAGGTTGCACGAATTCGTGAGCTCACTGGTGTTTTTATTATTATTATTTTTTTTCCTGGAGCCAAATAATGTGGCGTAATTTTTTTACCAATTTTAAATTCTAATTTAAGTTTTTCGATCCAAGAATTGGCAGAGAAAACCGAGTTAGAATTTTACCCAAGTGAAATTCGTATCTCTGACATATAACGATTGGTATGTACAGTAAGTATTGACTACAAACGTCAAGCTTCGTGTCTTCTCCTGGAATTCCGATTTTTTTTTCTAGCAAATCAACGAGGAACATTTTTTTAATTTTTGCTTCCTCATAGAGGAAGCTTTGTTTTCATGAAAAAATTTTTTTTCGAGATTTTCATGTCAGTACACTCAGAATGGGCCAAAACGTCGAGAAAAGTGATTTAGAAAAAATGTCTGTGTGTGTGTGTGTGTGTGTGTGTGTGTATGTTACACGATCAAAAAATGTAAACCTTTATAACTCGGGAATGCCTTGAGATATCAAGCTGAAATTTAGACCATAGATAGAGGGATCAAGCCTCATCGTTCATACAGATTTTTGTTAAAATCCACTTCATCGTTAAATTATTACGCGTTTTTTAATTTTTTGAAAAATGTCTGTTTACGCGATAACTCTTTCAATTTTCGAGATATTGATCTAAAAATTGGTATGAATGTGAGCTTTCATACGCCGGTGATCGCTATTGAATTTGGTTAAGATCGGTTGAGCCGTAAAATTTTTATGATGTTTTGAATTTTTCAAAAAATTGACATTATCGCTCTATTGTAACTTTTGCAAAACTTAAGATAGCGAGCTCAATTTTTTTATATAAATGAAACAATATTCAGCCATTACATATGTATAATTTAGTGACGAACGGTATGAAATTTTTGATTTTATGGAATGTTGAATTATTTTTAAAAACATACATTATCACATTCACTTTCGGAAACGCTCTAATAATCACGAAATAACGTAATAACGAAATAGAAAAAGCGAATCCACAACATGTATATTTATCTAATTAAAACAAGGATGCAAAGTAGAACCTTGCACATTGCTTCCTCATTATTTTTCGCGTTTTACGAAGCTTCCTCTATGAGGAAGCCAAAAATTGAATAACATACTTCCTCATAGAGGTAGCTTTGTAAAATGCGAAAAATAATGAGGAAGCAATGTGCAAGGTTCTACTTTGCATCCTTGTTTGCTTCCTCATAGAGGAAGCTTTGTTTTCATGACAAAATTTTTTTTCGAGATTTTCATGTCAGTACACTCAGAATGGGCCAAAACGTCCAGAAAAGTGATTTAGAAAAAATGTCTGTATGTGTGTGTGTGTGTGTGTGTGTGTGTGTATGTGTGTGTGTGTATGTGTGTATGTGTGTATGTTACACGATCAAAAAATGTAAACCTTTATAACTCGGGAATGCCTTGAAATATCAAGCTGAAATTTAGACCATAGATAGAGGGATCAAGCCTCATCGTTCATACAGATTTTTGTTAAAATCCACTTCATCGTTAAATTATTACGCGTTTTTTAATTTTTTGAAAAATGTCTGTTTACGCGATAACTCTTTGAATTTTCGAGATATTCATCTTAAAATTGGTATGAATGTGAGCTTTCATACGCCGGTAATCGCTATTGAATTTGGTTAAGATCGGTTGAACCGTTAAAATTTTATGCTATTTTGAATTTTTCAAAAAATTGACATTATCGCTCTATTGTAACTTTTAGAAAACTTAAGATAGCGAGCTCAAATTTTGTATATAAATGAAACAATATTCAGCCATTATATATGTATAATTTAGTGACGAACGGTATGAAATTTTTGATTTTATGGAATGTTGAATTATTTTTAAAAATATACATTATCACATTCACTTCGGAAACGCTCTAATAATCACGAAATAACGCAATAACGAAATAGAAAAAGCGAATCCACAACATGTATATTTATCTAATTAAAACAAGGATGCAAAGTAGAACCTTGCACATTGCTTCCTCATTATTTTTCGCGTTTTACGAAGCTTCCTCTATGAGGAAGCCAAAAATTGAATAACATACTTCCTCATAGAGGTAGCTTTGTAAAACGCGAAAAATAATGAGGAAGCAATGTGCAAGGTTCTACTTTGCATCCTTGTTTGCTTCCTCATAGAGGAACCTTTGTTTTCATGAAAATTTTTTTTTTCGAGATTTTCATGTCAGTACACTCAGAATGGGCCAAAACGTCCAGAAAAGTGATTTAGAAAAAATGTCTGTATGTGTGTGTGTGTGTGTGTGTGTGTGTGTGTGTGTGTATGTGTGTATGTTACACGATCAAAAAATGTAAACCTTTATAACTCGGGAATGCCTTGAGATATCAAGCTGAAATTTGGACCATAGATAGAGGGATCAAGCCTCATCGTTCATACAGATTTTTGTTAAAATCCACTTCATCGTAAAATTATTACGCGTTTTTTAATTTTTTGAAAAATGTCTGTTTACGCGATAACTCTTTCAATTTTCGAGATATTCATCTTAAAATTGGTATGAATGTGAGCTTTCATACGCCGGTAATCGCTATTGAATTTGGTTAAGATCGGTTGAACCGTTAAAATTTTATGATGTTTTGAATTTTTCAAAAAATTGACATTATCGCTCTATTGTAACTTTTGCAAAACTTAAGATAGCGAGCTCAAATTTTGTATATAAATGAAACAATATTCAGCCATTATATATGTATAATTTAGTGACGAACGGTATGAAATTTTCGATTTTATGGAATGTTGAATTATTTTTAAAAACATACATAATCACATTCACTTTCGGAAACGCTCTAATAATCACGAAATAACGTAATAACGAAATAGAAAAAGCGAATCCACAACATGTATATTTATCTAATTAAAACAAGCATGCAAAGTAGAACCTTGCACATTGCTTCCTCATTATTTTTCGCATTTTACAAAGCTTCCTCTATGAGGAAGCCAAAAATTGAGTAACATACTTCCTCATAGAGGTAGCTTTGTAAAACGCGAAAAATAATGAGGAAGCAATGTGCAAGGTTCTACTTCGCATCCTTTTTTTTTTTTTAGTAATTCAGAGTATACAATGTTATAAAAGTTGTGAAAATTGTTTTTAAGGTTGACTTCGTGAGCTCACTGGTGTTTTTATTTTTATTATTTTTAATTAACATTTTTTTATTTATTTTCATTGAGCGAAATAACGTGGAGTAATTTTTTTTACAAATTTTAAATTCTAACTTAAGTTTTTCGATCCAAGATTAAAAGAATTGGTAGAGGAAACAGAGTTAGAATCTTGACCAAGTGGAATTCGTATCTCACTGGTGTTTTTATTTTTATTTTTTTTTTCCTGGAGCGAAATAACGTGGCGTAATTTTTTTTACTAATTTTAAATTCTAACTTAAGTTTTTCGATTCAAGATTAAAAGAATTGGCAGAGGAAACAGAGTTAGAATCTTGACCAAGTGGAATTCGTATCTCTGACATATAACGGTTGGTATGTAGAATAAGTATTAGCTACAAACGTCAAGCTTCATGTCTTCTCCTGGAATTCCGATTTTTTTTTCTGGCAGATCAACGAGTAACAATTTTTTGTTTTTTTTTCAGGAATTCAGAGTTATAGATAGATACGATGTTATAAATGTTATTAAAATTGTTTTTAAGATTATACGACTTCTTGAGCTTACTGGTGTTTTTATTTTTATTGTTTTTCTTTTAGATATTTGTTTTTTTTTTTTTTTTGGAGTAATCTTTTTACCAATTTAAAATTGTAATGTGAGTTTTTTGTTACAACTTGTCGAAATTGTTTTTACGTTGCGCATGTTCCAATATAAAAAAAGTAAATAAAAACCTTGCACATTACTTCCTCATTATTTTTCGCTTTTTACAAAGCTTCCTCTCTGAGGAAGCAAAAAAGTATGTTATTCAATTTTGGCTTCCTCATAGAGGAAGCTTTGTAAAAAGCGAAAAATAATGAGTAAGCAATGTGTAAGGTTCTACTTTGCATCCTTTTTTAAATAAGATAAATAAACATGTTGTGAAATCGCTTTTTCTATTTCGTTATTCCGTTATTTCGTTATTATTAGAGCGTTTTCGAAAGTAAATGTGATAACGTATATTATTAAAAATAATTCAACATTCCATAAAATCACAAATTTCATACCGTTTGTCACTAAATTATACATATATAATGGCTGAATATTGTTTCATTTATATACAAAATTTGAGCTCTCTATTTCAAGTTTTGCAAAAGTTACAATAGAGCGATAATGTCAATTTTTTGAAAAATTCAATATTCCATAAAATCCGAACCACTTTAACGATTCGAGTTAAATTCAATACCAAACAGCATTGAGTGCACCTACTCTTATAACCAACTATTTAGCAAAGTAGACTAAATTTTACGAAAGTTAAAGCGACCACCTCGTTTTTTCAAAAAATTCAAAGCGGCATAAAATCGAAATTTTCGCCACGGATTTTCTCGAAAATTGCTACAGTTGAAGAGGGTCTGCGGCTACACTTGTGTGCCAAATTTGAGCGCGATATACAAAACGGTTCTTGAGTTATCGGCGTTCGAATTTTCGGATTTGTATACATACACACATACATCTGACACAAATCGATAGATCTTCGGGAAATTTAATTCTAATAACCATTTGACACTTTCGAACATTTACACGAAATTTGAGTCCAATCGTCAAAGATTTGGTGAACACAAAATATCAATACTCATTTTTCAATCAAAATCGGGAAAATTCAAAATCTCATAAAAATTGAATGCCTCGATCGATTTTCGCCAAATTCAATATCGACTGTTATTGGACATAAATCTATCATTATGCATCGAATCAGATCGATACCTCAACAATTTTATGATTTAGAGCGATAACAAAAATTTTCAACAAAATCCGGCGCAACTCGAAATTCTTAGCACGCTAAGCAATTGGACCACAATCATGGATAATGTTGAGTCTGAAACCCCCTACACCCCTATGAAATTTCAACCCAACAGACTCGACCGTTCCCGAGTTATCGATGTTTGAATTTTTCCAATAGTGCTGAAGCAAAATTGTTCTAATTTGTTTTATCGCCAAAAACAATAAGTCCATTAAAAATTCCATGCAACCTATCATTCCTAGTGGTAGTTTAATCATGGCAAAAAATTCAATAATAAGTTTAAAATCAAACAACGATCTATCATCAATAATCATTGGATTATTTGAAAATCCATTTCTTTTTCGAAAAAATTCAAAACATCAGCAAATTTCTATGGTTCGATAGATCTTCGGGAAATTTAATTCTAGTAATGATGTAACATTTTTTAACATTTACACGAAATTTGAGGCTGATCATCAAAGATTTGGTGAACACAAAATATCAATACTCATTTTTCAATCAAAATCGGGAAAATTCAAAATCTCATAAAAATTGAATGCCTCGATCGATTTTCGCCAAATTCAATATCGACTGTTATTGGACATAAATCTATCATTATGCATCGAATCAGATCGATACCTCAACAATTTTATGATTTAGAGCGATAACAAAAATTTTCAACAAAATCCGGCGCAACTCGAAATTCTTAGCACGCTAAGCAATTGGACCACAATCATGGATAATGTTGAGTCTGAAACCCCCTACACCCCTATGAAATTTCAACCCAATAGACTCGACCGTTCCCGAGTTATCGATGTTTGAATTTTTCCAATAGTGCTGAAGCAAAATTGTTCTAATTTGTTTTATCGCCAAAAACAATAAGTCCATTAAAAATTCCATGCAACCTATCGTTCCTAGTGGTAGTTTAATCATGGCAAAAAATTCAATAATAAGTTTAAAATCAAACAACGATCTATCATCAATAATCATTGGATTATTTGAAAATCCATTTCTTTTTCGAAAAAATTCAAAACATCAGCAAATTTCTATGGTTCGATAGATCTTCGGGAAATTTAATTCTAGTAATGATGTAACATTTTTTAACATTTACATGAAATTTGAGGCTGATCATCAAAGATTTGATGAACACAAAATATCAATACTCATTTTTCAATAAAAATCGGGAAAACTCAAAATCTCATAAAAACTGAATGCCTCGATCGATTTTCGCCAAATTCAATATCGACTGTTATTGGACATAAATCTATCAGTATGCATCGATTCAGATCGATGCCTCAACAATTTTATGATTTAGAGCGATAACAAAAATTTTCAACAAAATCCGGCGCAACTCGAAATTCTTAGCACGCTTAGCAATTGGACCACAATCATGGATAATGTTGAGTCTGAAATACCCTACACCCCTATGAAATTTCGGACATACGGACATTTTTTCTAGATCACTTTTCTGGACGTTTTAGACAATTCTAAGTGTCCTGACATAAAAATCTCGAATTTTTTTTTTTTTTCATGAAAACAAAGCTTCCTTTATGAGGAAGCAAAAAAAGGGCTTTAAAATTTCAATTACCTGTAACTCAAGAACCGTTCGATCGATTGAGCAAAAATTTGGCACACAATTGAAGCAACAGCTCTTCTTTAAGTGTTGAATTTTTTTACGAATTGTATGCAGAATTTTTTATTTTACAGCTTTTTGAATTTTTTCAAAAAAGGACGTGCGCGCTGTAGCTTTTGCAAAATTAGCGACATTTCGTTAAATAATTCTTCAAAAGTGCAGGTACTCTTAATGTTGTTTGATATTGAATTGGACCGAAATCGGAAAAGCGGTTCGGATTTTACGCGATTTTGAATTCTTTTTGAAAATTAAAGTTTTCGCTTCAACTTTCATAAAAGTTCGACGTTTCAGCTAAATAGTTCTCCATAACTGGAGATACGTTCAAAGTTGTATGGTATTTAATTTTAACAAGATCGGTAAAGCGGTTTCGATTTTACGTGATTTTGAATTATTTTTTTTGATTAGCGCTTTCGCTCTATTTTTCAAAAAATTTGAGTGACTAGATAAAGCATATTAAATTGAATGAAATTTACCACACTTTATAATTGGATTGATATAATAGGTTAAACATAAAAAAAACAAAATAAAAAAATCGACCGATTTTCAATTTGTGCGATAATTTTTTATTTTTTCCGTTTTTTTTTTATTATTAAAACTAAATTCACACCGTGAATTATTTTAAAAGTTAAGTAAAAAAAAACAACTCTTTTTTCAAGTACTTGATTAAAAAACCCAACAACACATTTTACCTAATTTCTTCAAATTAAACTTTTTTTTATTACGTTTTCAAGCTCAGCATACTTAAATATAAATCGCAACTTTTAACTCAACAATTTAATTTTCAACTTGAGTTATACTTAAAAAAATAAACGAAAAAAAAATTATTCAAATATCTGAAAAAAGTTATTTATTCGAACTGAAACGTTAAATTAAACAGATGTTTATAATTTTCACGAATAAGTAATCGATTATTTATCAAAATGATCTCACTCTCAGGTATTCGCTTTTTGTTTACCGAACGTCGAGGAATTTCGACAAGTGCGAATATTTTCTACCTTGACAACGCTGCGTAATTGACCAAGAAGTAATTAATTATTCATTGAGTCCGGCGACGAAGCAAAAAAAAAAAGAAAAGAAAAAAAGAAAAAAAAATGATTCATCGATACCTCGATAAATCGAAACAAACTTGAGTGCTGAAATAATGTCCGCGATCTAAAAATAGATATCGAGGCAGGAAATTCAACTTCACTCGCTTCCACGTTAATGCATATATGGGTCATTCCATACCAAGTGGACCATTAATTTGCTATCACGCTAATTTTTTCCGTAGTTTGTAAGCATAACAATGGAAATTCTCGGAAATTTAAAAAAAAATCGGTATAACGAAAAAAAAAAAATGATTACTTTATTTTGTCAAAAAATATTATTTCTTTATTTTGTCGAAAAATATTACTACTTTATTTTGTCAAAAAATAGTAGAATTTTTTTTTGAGCGGCTTTGGAAAAAATTTTATTAAAAAGTACATTCAAAATCTAAAATTTTATACAGAAACAAATTTTTTGTACGATCGCTAATTTTGAATATACAGCGAATTGAAAAAAAAATAAATTAAAAAATCGTTATTAAATTTTGGGCAAACCATAGGTGCTAAAATTCTGAAATAATTTACGAATGTTCGTGATACTCTAAACAACTTTTGAAAAAATTATGAAAATTTTTTGCGAACATCCTAAATTTGGGTGGGCCATTTGGTATGGAATAACACGTATGGGTCATTCATTTGCCATCACGTCAATTATTCTGTAGTTTGTAAGTACAATAATGGAAATTCTGTGAAATTTTGAGAAAAATCGGTATGGTCTGTCTCAACGAAAAAAAAAATTATTACTTTATTTTGTCAAAAAATTGCGAAATTCTTTTTAGCGTCGATGAAAACTTTTTTATAAAAAACTACATTCAAAAACTTAAATTTGATTTAGGAACAAATTTTTCATACGATCGGTAATTTTGAATATACAACGAATTGAAAAAAATTAAAAAATCGTTATTAAATTCTGGGCAAACCATGAGTGCAAAAATTCTGAAATAATTTATGGATGTTCGTGATACTCTAAAGAACTTTTGAAAAAATTATGAAAATTTTTTGCGAATATGTTAAATTTTGGTGGACCACTTGGTATGGAATGACCCATATATAAGTAACCTGCGTGCTCGAAGCACTACGACGATGCTGCAATTAAATTCATTCATCTCTCCAGGAGGGCAAATAACGAGTTGAAAAAACGCGCCACGAATCCACCTCATCACGGTATGTTTGTGATTTACAGGAATGTCTCACCGCAGTCGAATTAATACGAGAGATTAATTATTTCAGTGCGTTATGCCTTCGCTGCGAAAGTGCCAGTGAAATTTATGAACCCATGAACGCGTAACCGAAGCCTCTATTAGAATTTAATATTCTTATACACCGGCTAATATTACATCTAGAAACTTTGCTCAGCGTTATGATTCACCTTTCTCTTAATAAATATCGATATTTGAGGCAGGTTAACCACTTAATTTGTGAAGCTCTTCGATACTTTTTCATAATCAACCAAATGTTACTTGAGAGAAAATTTTTGAATCGTTTAAATGAAAAAAATAAAAAATAATGTCGGATATAAATAGTTTGGAAAAAAATGCAGATTCAACATTTTTGAGAATATTTGAAAACACATGAAAAAAAAAACTGTTTTCAATATTTTCATGTCACTGTACTAAAAAAATAATTTTAAATAAATTAAAAAGCTCCCGACTGAAAAAATTGAGTTTAATTAATAAACAAATTGGATAAATAAAAAATTGGGTAATTAATAAACATTCGCAAATTATATTCGGCTGTCATCCTTGACGAATTAATCTCCCGGCTGTAATGTGCGAATGATTGTTATTTCACATTTTTTTAATTTACCCAATATGTTTATTAATCAAACGCATTTTTTCAGTCGGGAGTTTTTGAATTTTTTCTTTGGTATATATTTTATAAAAATTGCTCCAAGCATCAAGATTTTATATGATTTTTAAGATTTTAAGAAATATCTATTTTTAGATATATTTTTTTTGTAAAAATTGTTGTTATATAAAATCCATCGGATAATTAATTATTCAGTTTTTTAAATTTAAAAGATCATTATGGTTTTTAAAATAAAAATGTATTTTTCCGCCCAGAAAAAATAGTGGCCAATAATTTTCCCCATTACTTCAATTTTTGTGCCAATATACAAAGACTACGATATTATTTTATATGTTAAATTTAATATACTATATCTAATGCTATATAAAGAAAACTACCTATATGAATATATCAATTTTCTAAATATTTAAATTTTATTTTAAATAATTCTGTGACAAAGTGAGCATGAAAGAATTTTAACGAGAAGGAAATGTAATCGTGCATAAGGCGAACCAATCAAAATGCCAGCTACTGTAGGACGAGAAGACAACAATATCGTCCAATCGAAGATCATCAAAGAGAACAAGAACTTAAAGGGAGTAGGCAGAAGTCCATCAGGAGTTCGCAGTATTATTATCTCATTCCTTGTAGAGCTCTCGAGCTGTACCTCACGCGATTATATTATTTTCTCTTGAAGCATTATCATATATCGTACAAGCAGATAGAGGGAAGCGAAGACCACCAGGACTGACTCTTTGTTCGACTAAGACTCCCCACCCCTTTTCCACTTCCTTCTCCATCTGCGGTCGCTCATTGGCGTCCCGAGATTGCAATACTAGCCAAACGACAAATCAGACAGATCAAATGACTCTAGGCGCCATAGGTCACCAAGCTTTATAAATGATATTGTATTAAATCCTTAGAAATATTGCGAACCCTCGCGTAGGCCTTAAATTTATTATTATTCACTTCCTGTACTTAGACATTTTTCGTTGTTTTTTCATATATCGAAGAATGCAATGATTTTAATCGCGAACATTTTTGCGACTAATATATCATTCGATTTATTTCGTTTCGTTTCATGAGATCAACAAGAAACTAATAAAATCTCTGCACCTTTATATTTCGTAACAATATCGAAATATCGAAATATCGAAATATCGAAATATCGAAATATCGAAATATCGAAATATCGAAATATCGAAATATCGAAATATCGAAATATCGAAATATCGAAATATCGAAATATCGAAATATCGAAATATCGAAATATCGAAATATCGAAATATCGAAATATCGAAATATCGAAATATCGAAATATCGAAATATCGAAATATCGAAATATCGAAATATCGAAATATCGAAATATCGAAATATCGAAATATCGAAATATCGAAATATCGAAATATCGAAATATCGAAATATCGAAATATCGAAATATCGAAATATCGAAATATCGAAATATCGAAATATCGAAATATCGAAATATCGAAATATCGAAATATCGAAATATCGAAATATCGAAATATCGAAATATCGAAATATCGAAATATCGAAATATCGAAATATCGAAATATCGAAATATCGAAATATCGAAATATCGAAATATCGAAATATCGAAATATCGAAATATCGAAATATCGAAATATCGAAATATCGAAATATCGAAATATCGAAATATCGAAATATCGTTCATCTTTAGGAAGTTTATTTAAATGCATTTGTTTACTCGGCAAACCAATGGTCTAAATTTATGGAAGTTTTTATAGCTGCAAATCTATGGAAGAGTTTTTTAGAAACGAAATTAAGTGGGACTTGTCGTAGTCGAACAAATATGTTTTTATTGTTGTTATTAATTTCTTCGAAATTAGCGCATGGATCGGTAATTTGTTTTGCAAATGAAAAGAATTAAGCGTTCAATTTATTTTCCAAATAAAAGATTACCCAAAATTGATACAGCAGGTTTCAATAAACGATATGAAATTTCAATCATCACAATCGGATCGATATTGTGTGTTATTCGTAAAAAAAATAGCATAAATCGATGAATTTTTTTTCAATTGAGAAAATTTGTATGTATGACTCTTTTTAAATGAAAAAAACAAAATACTGACTCTTTAGAATATCTAGTTATGGACAAAATGAGCAATGATCGTGATCAGCCGGATATTGTGGTTTATATTCATTAAAAATTACATAAATCGGTATATTTACAAATAGAAAAAAAGCAGTTAAGTTCCGTTTATGAAAAAAACATGCTGCTAAATTATGAAAGCATTTTCTACTAAACAGAATATAAAACGTCAATTTTATTTTTTTAAATCGGCTAAAATAGGTACTTTTTTCAAGCGAAAAAACTACAAAACTATACATTTTTATTCAGATAAAAATAATTACTGTGAAACGATTGAGCATTGTTTATTTAATTAAATGAGATATACCACACTTTATAATTGGATTGATATAATCTGTTAAAAATTTACAAATCACACCGTGAATTATTGGTATAATTATAATTTTGTAAAAAGAGTTAAAAAAGTTAAGTACAAAAAAAAATTTAAAGTACTTTAGACCAAAAGCATGTCATAAAATGAATATTAGCTGGACACGTTTTTTCTGTGGTTTCGTAAATAGTATGGATTTATTTATTTGTACATGTGGTACAGGAGTTATTATGGTATAGGAGATATTGTGCGTTAATTTTTACGTGTCAGTAGAGTATAAAGTTATTTTCTTACATCCACGTTTCGGTAGAATATCAAGAGTCGCGGTAGCGACTCGACGCCAAGTTAAAAAAGAAATTAATGGTGCCTTCACACTACGATTTGTCTGTCTGATCTTGACTAAACGGGCTGTTACTCCTGACGCGACGGTCGCTACTGCTACTCTATTTATTCCGGAGGCGGCCATAAGTTTATATCCACGTTTCAGTAGAGTATAATTATTGTGAGAAAAATTACAGAATTCAAATTAATAAAACTGATTTTTATGAAAGACGTTACTTCCTAATAGGGAAAATTCTCTTTGTAGAAAGAACTCGGGTGGTTAATCACTTTGCAGTAGTATAGCCGGGGCAAAAATACCTTTGATTCGGTTAAGCAGATGCCGGAGTAGATTTTGATACCGACTTTGGTCGCTAAGTTTCCCGATTAGGACACAGGTGGCGCCGAGTAGTCTGCTTACCTTTGGCAAAAGATACCGAAAGCAAAATGGCCGCACACCATATGTCAACAGACCTTTGCTGTAAGATATAATTGTTTCTGGAAATTAGATATGTAAAATCAGACTGAACGTCAATTCTGTGATGATTTCTAAATATTCCAAAACCATCAGAATGTTAACTACACAAGCCAAATCCATATATAGTGTATACTACGGTCGCATTGCAGAGGCTCGGAGCTTTTGCCAAAAGTAAACAGCGCCACCTGTCTCCTAATGACGGAACTATATTCATGCTCTTTACCAGCTCTGAGCCTGTGCGAAAAGCAAACAGTCTTTGCAATCGTAGTATACACTATTCGTGGATTTGGTTTGGGTAATCGACATTCCGACGGTTTTGAAAGATTCAGGAATAATCATAGAATGGGTGTCCGGTCTGATTTAACACATCTGAGTTCCAGAAACGTGTATATCTTACCTCAAAGGACCTGTTGACATTTCGAGCGGCCATATTGTTTTTTGAGAGATTCAGTCATGGAGGATAGAGTAAAGGAGGCCGAATGTAGTGCTGAGCAGATGGTCGATGAAATGGGCAAAAATTATTTCAGCTTTCGCCGATAGAGGCGCAGCGTACGATTAGATCCCACAGAGCGGGAATTTTGAACAGAGCATTCTTCTACGTTCGTACTTACGCGATCATACTCGAATACATTAAGTTTACACGTAATTACGGATTGACTAATTATTGGATTCTGTCCTACTATCACCTGGAGGCGCTTTAAGGATCGTTTAATTGTGCGTTTCGTCGAAAACCGTCGTATCATAGGGGGCGAGAGGTATAACATCTGTACGCGAAAAGTATAAACAAGTTATTTTAGTTTGTTCAGATTGCAAGGCAATTATTGCCAGTTTTTAAGTCGGTAGGTGATGCTAATTGTCCAAATTCCATAACAGAAATTATATCAGATAAACGATATCGAGTAACTGAACATCTAACGTAAAGCGACGCGGCGGCGAAGCGCGTAGATACAAGCTTCGTATTCGGAAGGTTCGTGGATCGATTCTTTCCTCATGCATTTTTTTAAAATCAAGAATGTATAATTATTGTAACTAATTAAGTAAATTATGGGTCGATTAAAACATGAACTGAAAACTGAAAAATAAAAGGTGGACATTCCGACACTTTAAAACGGTATTTCCTCTAATTAAAAAAAAAAAAAAAAAAGAAATGCTTACATAAAGGATTTGATCCGTCAACCTTACGATCACGAACCCCCTTACTCAACGCGTTTCGCTATCGAGTCACTTTGGTATCGTTAATCAGTAATTCAATATCGTTTATCTGTACCAAAATGTTGTTTAACAATTGTAAGTATATAAATTACTTGCCGCTAGCTATGAAACGAAAGAAAAATAAAAAGATATTTCGATACTTTAAAACGGTATTTGCTCTAATTGAAAAAAAAAAATCTT
The DNA here is from genome assembly GCA_963970395.1 of Ephialtes manifestator. NCBI lineage: Eukaryota > Metazoa > Arthropoda > Insecta > Hymenoptera > Ichneumonidae > Ephialtes > Ephialtes manifestator. The sequence goes on along the minus strand of OZ019968.1, from coordinate 5,777,953 downwards.
GCCTAAAGATTTGATCCGTGAACTTCACGGACACGAACGCCCTTACTTAACGCGCTTCGCTATCGAGTTACTTTGGAATCTCTAATCAGAAACTGAATATCGTTTATCGACCAAGCGCTAACTTCACCGTGGAACTCAACGATCGGAGCGACGCTTGTAGTGACAACTGGAACTAAAACGTATGCCCGTTTTGTAGACCAAAATTCTAGACCTCGCGCCATAAGCGTTCGGTCTCCTTTACTCTAGTCTCCATGGATTCAGTAATATACAATTTCTTATATTTCTTGTATGTTTTGAACAGTAATTCGACCGGACACCCAAACATGAATGTTTTTATCACATCCCTGCAAAAATTGACGTATATTTGTAACATATTTTCGATGAATAGTGTATACTACGAAATCGTCTATTTTTACCGACCAAAGTCGAAATTTTCACATCGAAATTTTGAAAGCTATTTTCTTCGAAACGGTGCAACAAATCGCCACGAAATTTGGGACACACGTAGGAAATGATGACAGAATTGAGCTAAGCTTTTGGTTTTCCGAAATTCCAAAAAAAAAAAAAATTACAGTTTTAATTACCCTCGAAGTAATTATTATTTTTGTACTCTTACGTTTACCAGATCGTATCGTCAGAAGCTTAGCCTGTGCACGACTAAAAAACACTATTTGCACTTTGTTTCATCCAAATGGATGCACTAACAACGAAGAAAACAGCTTTCAAAATTAGTGTTATCATAACTCATTAGTCGTTCATAAAATCGACAAAAAGCAGAGCTCAGCGAATATACAGTAATATTAAACAAGTAAAAAATTGCGCGACGTGCCATCTAGCGGTAGATTGTAGGTCGGTGCTACGACCCTACATTATCGGCCCCGACTCCAAAATTTTCGGTGTATCACTGCCTCTTAAGGGGATGCTGGAGTAGATTTTATTACCGACTTTGGTCGGTAAAAACAGGCTTTTTCATAGTTTTGATTATTCTTCGTTAATACGCTACAAACATGCTTCAAATTGTACACGATTGTAATATCAACATAAACGAGTGGATGTACATTCGAATATTTGGTGAAAACGTACAATAAATGAAAAAAATCGTATAATACTAAACCTCCCGAAATCAAAATGGCCGTCAGGGTTTGACAGCATCGCCTGTTTGGTACGATATTAAAGATTCTGGAATTCACATACGTTAAATCGAAATGTACGTCCATTCTTTAGCGTTCTCTGAATATTCTCCGAGCGTCGAAAAGTCAATTACACAAAAGGAATCCACGCAAAACCGAAACTACGATCACGTAGTCTGTTTGCGATCCCCGCGATGATCCAGGCTTAGTAATACACGAATATCTTCATTCATTGTACGTATTCACCCAATATTCGAATGTACGTCCACTTGTTTATGTTGATACTACAATCGTGTATAATTTGAAGCATATCTGTAGCGTATTAACGAAGAATAATCAAAACTACGAAAAAGCTTTTACCGACTTCGGTCGGTAAAAACCTGCTTCTGCACTCGACTCCAGCTTCCCCTTAAGGAATTTTCGGCAAGATTCTGATTAAAAACTGATTTGATCGGGCTTTATAAGCACGCCTGGGTGGGACAGTGCTTGCGAGAAACTCGAACGCGCGGGGATGCCATCTGTCGGCGTAGCGCGAACTCGACATTTTATTTTCGGAATTCAAGCTCTTTTGAATTGATGAATGTTTTGGGATAGGTAAGAAAAAAAAACCGTAGGCCAGGAAGAAAATAATTGATCGCCTGCGAACAACAAACATATAAATATAAAGGGTTAAAAGTAGTAATGAAACATAGAAATTTGATTGGAAATGTCCCATATAATTCCTATATCATAACATCACATAGAACATAAAAATAGCCATTATAAAATCACATCTCGATGGTTTAATAAATGAGGACTTTGAGGGTCAGTAACCGAGCCATTCACCGAATTCCATGCAATTTGTTTTCCACTTTGCAAACGAAGCTGGAGCGTTGCTGCACGCTGTTTTCTGTTCCGATAGTGTATAAGAAGGGGGGGAGGTAAGAACCGGACCATCGGGGCGTCACGTCGCGAGATAGCTGTGGAACGCGACCAAGCCTCCTTTACCAGTGCGTACACCTGCTGCCCTAGCGTTTCTCTTCACCGAGAAATTTCGATCATCAATGTAATTCTAAATTTCCTATCTAAACCCATTAAACCGTATTTCTCACTGACACATAACACGCGATTACTCTTGCTTGTCTTTTCTACTCAACGGACTTGTAACCATTCCATTACTTTCCAACTTATGATATCTATTTGCTTATTCAAGTTTCATAAATCTTTTTCATGAGCATTATTTTTTTCACATGGACCTAAAATATTGACAAAAAAAGTATAAAGATTTCAATTTGAAAAAATTGTGTAATAATATCCTAGAAAAAATAATGGTATTTAATAATAAATTTAATAATAAATAATAATTATATTTAACAATAAATAATAATTCCATTACATTTCAACTTACGATATTTGTTTGCTTGTACAAGTTTCATAAATTATTTTATGGTGAATATTTTTTTTCACATGGACCGAAAATATTGACAAAAAAATGTATCAAGATTTCAATTTTAAAAAATTGTGTAATAAAATCCTAGAAACAATAATTGTATTTAATAATAAATAATAATTCCGTTACTTTTCAACTTACGATATTTATTTGTTTATTTAAGATCCATAAATTATTTTCATGATTATTATTTATTTTCAGATGGACCTAAAATATTGACAAAAAAATGTATAAACTTTGCAATAAAAAAAATTAAAAATGATAGTTTGGAATATAGATTTGTTTTATAAAATCCTAGAAAAAATAATGGTATATTATATAATAATAAATAATAATTGCATTTCTTTCCAGCTTACGACATTTATTTGTTTATACAATTTTCATAAATTATTTTATGGTCAATATTTTTTTCAGAAGGACTTTAAATATTGACGAAAAAATGTATAAGTATTTCAATTTCAATAAATAAATAAAAAATGGTAGTTTACCATATAGATTTTATTTAATAAAAGCCTAGAAAAAATAATGATTTATGGGTAATATGAAAGATAGTGGCCAAGTATTTTCTCCAACACTTTCATTTTCTTGGTGGTTTTAAAAATAAATTTTATAGCCATTATCGTAGAATACTTTAATAAATTAAATGGCATATAATTAATTATTGAATAAATTTTATTATTTCTTCAATTGAAAAATCAATAAGTTTTATAGAAAAAAAAATTTCAGTTTTCTATCATATTCGCAAGAAAATGTATAAACATTGTTTAAAAATATAACATTATACATAAATTCTCGTAAAAATTCCATTTAAAAAATGATAACGAATAATTAAAAAAATAAGAGTCCATTATTTTCATGCTGTTTGTTATTAATATAAAAAATTTGTAAAAACCGCAAAACTAAAAAAAATAAACTTTTTTCATCATCATTTGTAATACATTTTTTAAAACCCTTTTCTTCATCTTAAAAAAATGTTTATCCATTTTCTTACCAATAAAAAATATTAAAAAATATTATAACACCAAATTATTAATGAAATAAATAAATAAATACATTGAGTTCGAAAGTAATGAAATGCTTAGAACTCTAGTACCACTCAATACTATGATCTAACGGTAACCCAAGATTTCCATCTACCTAAGAGTCTCCTTAATAGTTTTTTTCATTCAACTCAATCGAGATCGATTTGATATGGTATAAAAGTAAGAAAGAAATTGTAGAAGAATGCAACAAGTGTATTACTATCTTGTAAATGGAGGTATTTATCGAAGTACCTAGTGGCCCATATTAGAAAATCCTAAGGAAGTAATAGCGAAGTTCTGCTATACTATTTTAATGCTAATAACACTGTAGAGTCTTGGTAGAAATTTCAATATACTAATTAGCGGATTAATTAAGCGGGACGGGGGCGACGTCTTTCTCTGGGAGTCGCAGGATTGTAATTTTTTTTTTTTTTTTTCAATATGGGCCTCGAGAGCAGAGCATTCTGCTTGCGGCTAGTTGATGTAGCGTTAGCCTCATTTCGCCAAGATTTATCTCGGCCTGTGTGCCTCTTTGAAAGATATCGAGCCTCTGGGACTCGACGTTATGGATCGGATGCCTTTTGCCAGAGAGAAAATTACCAATAAATGTCGAACAGTAGTGATTGTTGCTGCTAATATGGGACACGCAATGACACATTGGTCTTTTATGTAATTGTATTCATATTTATGGTCGTAAAATATATTTATGAGACAACTCTCTTAATTGCATTAAGGTAAAAATATCGAAATATCGAAATATCGAAATATCGAAATATCGAAATATCGAAATATCGAAATATCGAAATATCGAAATATCGAAATATCGAAATATCGAAATATCGAAATATCGAAATATCGAAATATCGAAATATCGAAATATCGAAATATCGAAATATCGAAATATCGAAATATCGAAATATCGAAATATCGAAATATCGAAATATCGAAATATCGAAATATCGAAATATCGAAATATCGAAATATCGAAATATCGAAATATCGAAATATCGAAATATCGAAATATCGAAATATCGAAATATCGAAATATCGAAATATCGAAATATCGAAATATCGAAATATCGAAATATCGAAATATCGAAATATCGAAATATCGAAATATCGAAATATCGAAATATCGAAATATCGAAATATCGAAATATCGAAATATCGAAATATCGAAATATCGAAATATCGAAATATCGAAATATCGAAATATCGAAATATCGAAATATCGAAATATCGAAATATCGAAATATCGAAATATCGAAATATCGAAATATCGAAATATCGAAATATCGAAATATCGAAATATCGAAATATCGAAATATCGAAATATCGAAATATCGAAATATCGAAATATCGAAATATCGAAATATCGAAATATCGAAATATCGAAATATCGAAATATCGAAATATCGAAATATCAGTTCTAAAGAAAACCCGTGTACAACAAATTCCCATATATATATATATATATTACACATAAAAACTTTAGAATTCTACGTCAAACACCCTTAAGGATATTACAAAAATTAAATTAAAATCTCATCGTTGTATCACATTCCCAATGTGAAAGATTCCTAAAGTAAAAAATTTCCATTTCAAAATCATAAAGAAGCATTTAAAAAATAAAAAGTATCTTAACAACTTCGTTCAGCGATAAATATCAAAATTAATTAAATCTCAAATATGCGAAAACCAGGCTTAATTAAAATAAGTAAATATTCTTCGGTATAAGAGTAAAATACACTTAAAATAATAATTATTAGCTTATCAATTCTCCATTATGCTTATTGAGAGTCAACATTTATGTGATTGGTCGTAATACGCAACCTCAGAATCGTACATAGTACATTAACGTTGCACTATCTTCGTTTTATGTACTCTATGGTCGAAAATGTTTTCTCAACTGGGAAAACATTATTAGCTTGCGTAGGAAATCTCCTTGAACCTCATCGCGCGGCTCTTAAAGGCACAGAATTTTGTCGGCAGTATAATTAGCAATGCGAATCCACTTAAAAATTAGCATAGGTATATTAGCAATGGTTTTAAGGAGAAGTTAAAACTTCCGGGAATTTAAAAAATATTAATTACGTGAATGAAATTATTTGTTTAGTGTAATTAACAGTGCCTAGATATATATCTTAAAACGTGCAGTTTGTCACGTGGGCTTAAGAGGATACACGATTAAGACTTTCACATAAAAGTTTCAACACATTTGTCTCTAAGTCAGATTTTTTTATTGTGAGATATTTCCAAAGATATGGTTCCGAGAAAAATTCATTTGAATATTTAGATCAGTGTCTTACGCCCTTAAGAGTCATCAACCGATTTCACGGTGTGCTCTAAAATCATCATTTTATTTTTGAGACATTGACTTGCCGGGCCCTTCAAATTTTAATCTATTGACAATTTGTGTATTGATATCACTATGCTATACATATATAATTCTGTATATCTGTTAAAGACATCTCCAAGGTCGGCAAATATGTCAGAGTTTATATGCAACCTGTTAATAATTTAGTGTGAATACCGGCGTTCCCCTAAGAATGTCTGTAAGAGTGCTGTAAGAGTGTCTGTAAGTGTTCCTATAAGAGTATCTGTATGTGTGTCTGTAAAAGTGTCTGCAAGAGTGTTTATAAGAATGTCTGTAAGAATGTCTGTAAAAGTGTCTGTAAGAGTGTCTGCAAGAGTGTCTGTAAGAGTGTCTGTAAGAGTGTATGTAAGAGTGTATGTAAGAGTGTATGTACGAGTGTCTGTAAGAGTGTCTGTAAAAGTGAGTAAAAATGTCGGTAAGAGTATCTGTAAAAGTATCTGTACAAGTATCTGTACGAGTCTCTGTAAAAGTATCTCTAAAAGTATCTGTAAAAGTGTCTGTAAAAGTGTCTATAAAAGGGTCTATAAAAATATCTATAAATGTTTCTGTAAAAGTGTCTGTAAAAGTGTCTGTAAAAGTGTCTGTAAAAATGTCTCTAAAAGTGTCTGTAAACGTGTCTGTAAACGTGTCTGTAAAAGTGTCTGCAAAAGTGTCTGTAAAAGTGTCTGTAAAAATGTCTATAAGAGTGTCTGCAAAAGTGTCTCTATAAGTGTCTGTAAAAGTGTCTGTAAAAGTGTCTGTAAAAGTGTCTGTAAAAGTGTCTGTAAAAGTGTCTGTAAAAGTGTCTGTAAAAGTGTCTGTAAAAGTGTCTGTAAAAGTGTCTGTAAAAGTGTCTGTAAAAGTGTCTGTAAAAGTGTCTGCAAAAGTGTCTGTAAAAGTATCTGTCGAAGTGTTTGTAAAAGTGTCTGTAAAAGTGTATGTAAACGTGTCTGTAAAAGTGTATGTAAGCGTGTCTGTGAAAGTGTCTGTAAAAGTGTATGTAAAAGTGTCTACAAAAGTGTCTGCAACAGTGTCTGCAAAAGTGTCTATAAGAGTGTCTGTAAAAGTGCCTGCAAAAGTGTCTGCAAAAGTGTCTATATACGTGTCTGTAAAAGTGTCTGTAAAAGTGTCTGCAAAAGTGTCTGCAAAAGTGTCTGTAAAAGTGTCTGTAAAAGTGTCTATAAAAGTGTCTGTAAAAGTATATGTCGCAGTGTTTGTAAAAGTGTCTATAAACGTGTCTGTGAAAGTGTCTGTAAACGTGTCTGCAACAGCGTCTGCAAAAGTGTCTATAAGAGTGTCTGTAAAAGTGTATGCCACCTTTTTTTCTAATTTACATGTAAAATTTCTTTATTGGCCATTATTGTACGATAAATGTTGATGAAATAATATTTTGGAGGGTTGTGAACCCTGTTCAGATTGAAAATTATGGTCGAGTACCAGGACGAGTCAGTAACCGGGACTTCCTTGATCTCTCACAATTCTCTGCAGTCTCGAGTGTGGCAGGGAGATCTTATATTCGTCCCAAATGAATTTATGAAGCCTCGGGGTACATATTATGTTCGAGGATCCAGCTTCTCGAGCTCGTGCACGCGGCACGTGGAGTATTCAAACGCGAAGAAAAAGGACAGAACTAACTACTCAATAGATCTTAACGCAGATTAATGGCCGCGTGAACATTAATGGGGTCGTCGCATTCGCACTCGTGCACCCCTTCACATAATCTACACGCCCGTGTGTTTTATTCTTCGATCTTCCGAGAGACAATTTACGTATTTATCTGTTTATTTATAGAATCGTCCCTTAAGACATCTGATCGAAGATATTGAATGCTATCGATCGATCATTCATGTTTTCGGACCCTGGCGCCTTTACTAAATTAATTTTAAAAAGACGATATAAAAATTGTATTTTGACTTAAAAAAATAGTTTTTTATGACAGATTAAAAAATTCCCAACTGAACTGAATGTTTATTAAAATATTTTTTTTAAATCAAAATTGAACATTTAATTTAATTGAACACATTAAAATTACATTTAGGAAATTTCAAATTAATATAATTTTCAATGTAATTAATATTTTTTAAATGTGCAATAAAATAATAAATTCTTAGATTATTAATAAAATCAAGATTTCTAAGTTTTCCAATAAAATCAGAATTCTTTTATTTTCAACAAAATCAATTCCTTTTAATGTTGATATAATTCTAAATAAGTAAACAAAAAATGAAGCATATTCAATTAAATCAACATTTTGAAAAAATTTCCAATGAAATAATCATTTTAAAAACAATTAAAATTGAACGAATTTTGAGTGAAATAAAAACTTCAATCACTTTCGATAAAATTTAAATTAATATTTTTCCAAACGGAGTCAGATAAAAAAAATTTTAATTGGAAATCTAATTAAGGAAATTAAAAACGGTGGTCATATTAGCTACTGTTAGGCAATATTTCGTAATAATTAACGTAATGTTTTTTTTTTTTCATAACTGCGGATGCACTTCAATGCAATAATTTCGAAGTGGATTGCTGCACTCTTCTGCAACTTTGGTTATTATAGATAATTGAAGTTGGCGTAATTACGAGAATATCGTTGCCTACTTCTTTAGTCTATTATGATTCGAGCCGCAGTTATATAGACTATCTATAGATCGACGGAAAGCAGCAAGAAGAGGAAAAGGACGATTAGGTGAAAACATTAGACACGCGCGAGTCGTGCGTCGTTCGCTTCAGTTCTGTCCGATGGTTTTTCGACCAATTAAGACATTTAGAAAGGTCACTTGCGTAATGCAAAGTACCTGCTGTTTATATATATAGTCATCGTCACACTCTAGAGAAATCCTAATGGCTCTAACGTTTTTTTTCTATCACCAGAGTAAGAATAACACCTGCCCAAAAAATACGAAAAGAAATCAAGTTTTGTTTTTTGGTCATGACTTCTCGTCCACTTTTGACGTGGATTAGTAGCGCTATTTGTCACCATTTACGTATTATATGTAACCACTCGTAGAATTGTGCAATATTTAGGTAGTGATTTAATAGTCGATAGTTTCAAGCCTATTTATTGTTCCTGCATGAGAATTTTTTTTATATCCTTTGTGTATATTTTTAAAAATTTGAAAATAATTCTTGAATTTTTTTTTTTCTGGATCAGAAGGAATAAATAAAAAATTTGAACGGTATGGAAATTATTTTTATTGTAAAAAAAGTTCCTTGTCATATTATTGCCAGAAAAGAAAAGTATTTTTTTGGTTAATAAAAAAAAACTTTTTTTATTAATTTTTTTCTTTAATAAAAAAATATTTTATTTATTAATTTTTTTCTTTAATAAAAAAAATATTTTTTATTGATTTTTTTCTTTAATAAAAAAACTTTTTTTATTAATTTTTTCTTTAATAAAAAAACATTTTTTATTAATTTTTTTCTTTAATAAAAAAAAAAAATTTTGTTGATTTTTTTCTTTGATAAAAAAAAAAAATTTGTTGATTTTTTTCTTTGATAAAGAAAAACTTTTTTATTAATTTTTTTCTTTAGTAAAAAAGTATTGCAATTTTTTTTTCTTCACTAAAAAGTACTTTTTTTCGTCGGGAATAAAAGAAACTCAATTTTTGAACTTAACAATAAAGTGAAAAAATCAGTCGCAAATTCATAGGGTGAATGAGTCTGGAGAAAGTTGTTATCGAAGTTGAAGTTGAAAATGTAGCAAGGATTAAGGAGACTCAGTGAGAAGCGGCAGGACAGGAAGTGCAATGGATTTTGGTATCGGATGTCTGCAACCTGACAAAGAGAGAATATGAATTATTATGTAATTACCAAAACCCATGACTTTCTTGATAGGGTGACAAAATTATGCATACTATATTTGTTACCATTTAAAAAAGACTGCAAAGCTGTACGAAAACAAGTGGTGAGAACAATGCATCAAGATTTCTTGGCTTACTAATTTTGTTAGGCACCTTTAACAAACAAAAAATACTTCGAATATTCTTTTGATTGACAAAAGTACTTTGAATATTCTTTTGATTGACAAAAGTACTTTGAATATTCTTTTGATTGACAAAAGTACATTGAATATTCTTTTGATTGACAAAAGTACTATGAATATTCTTTTGATTGACAAAAGTACTATGAATATTCTTTTGATTGACTTTGAATATTCTTTTGTTTGACAAAAATACTTTAAATATTCTTTTGATCGACTTTGAATATTGTTTTGTTTCACAAAAATACTTTGAATATTCTTTTGATTGGCAAAAGTACTTTGAATATTCTTTGGTTTGAGAAAAGTACTTCGAATATTCTTTTGTTTGACAAAAGTACTGTGAATATTCTTTTGATTGACAAAAGTACTTTGGATACTCTTTTGATTGACAAAAGTACTTTGAATATTCTTTTGATTGACAAAAGTACTATGAATATTCTTTTGTTTGACAAAAATACTTTGAATATTCTTTTGGTTGGCAAAAGTACTTTGAATATTCTTTTGTTTGAGAAAAGTACTTCGAATATTCTTTTGTTTGACAAAAGTACTTTGAATATTCTTTTGATTGACAAAAGTACTTTGAATATTCTTTTGATTGACAAAAGTACTTTGAATATTCTTTTGATTAACAAAAGTACTTTGAATATTCTTTTGATTGACAAAAGTACTTTGAATATTCTTTGGTTTGAGAAAAGTACTTTGGATATTTTTTGATTGACAAAAGTACTTTGAATATTCATTTGGTTGACAAAAGTACTTTGAATATTCTTTTGTTTGACAAAAGTACTTTGGATATTCTTTTGTTTGACAAAAGTACTTTGGATATTCTTTTGTTTGACAAAAGTACTTTCAATTTTCTTTTGATTGACAAAAGTACTTAGAATATTCTTTTGTTTGACAAAAGAACTTTAAATATTGTTATGTTTGACAAAAATACTTTGAATATTCTTTTGTTTGACAAAAGTGCTTTGAATATTATTTTGTTTAACGAAAGTAATTTGAATATTCTTTTGTGTGACAAAAGTACAATACATGTTTTTTTTTTACTAACAAAAGTAATTTGAATATTTTTTTGTTTGCAAAAAGTACTTTGAATCTTCTTTTATTTGAAATAAGTAATGAGAATATAGTATTGATTTAAACAAATTTAAAAAAATGTACTTTGGTAAAAATTTCCATTTTATTACTCCTTTGTCGAAAAATAAGAAAAATTTCTTCGCCTTTAAAAAACAGAAATTAGTTATCCACTCAGGGTGAGTAACTTTGGTGAAAGGCATGAAATTCAAATGAGAACGAAGGATAAATAGCAGGGTATCGAGGGACAAACGCACCAGGAAGTTGTATAAAAAGTAATTTGTTCTCTCAAACGAAATAAACATATTTTCAATTGAAAAGAAAGAACCATATTTATCTCGTTCGTGTCGAAGGCCTAAAATAATTCTCTCACAGGGTGAATAAGTTTGGAGAAAGGCTCGGCATCGAAATTTGCACCGAACATTAAGGAATGTCGAGGAGAAGAGCGAGGACCCGGCGGGACAGGAAGTGCAATGGACTTGGTATCGGATATCAATGACTTCACAGAGAGAGGGAGATGGAAATCTCGTACTTTCTTGGTAGAGTAAGAAAATGACGTATATTATATTTATACTCTTTTACAAAAGTACAACATTTTACTTAAACAAGTGACAAAAGTATTGTTATTACAAAAAGAGAAGTCTTAGAAAAATGTATCCTAACAAAAAAAAATTGCTTGCAAAAGTACTCTAGTTTATAAACCGTAGTGTTGCGAAAATGGGAATTTTGTGTGAAAATGGTACTTTTATGAGAAAATGGTACTTTTGTGTGAAAATGGTACTTTTATGAGAAAATAGTACTTTTGTGTGAAAATTGTACTTTTATGAGAAAATGGTACTTTTATGTAAAAATGGTAATTTCGTGTGAAAATGAGACTTTTGTGTGGAAATGGTACTTTTATGGGAAAATGGTACTTTTGTGTGAAAATGGTACTTTTGTGTGAAAATGGTACTTTTATGAGAAAATGGTAATTTACTGTGAAACTTGTATTTTTGCGTGAAAATGGTACTTTTGTGTGGAAATGGTAGTTTTATGAGAAAATGGTACTTTTGTGTGAAAATGGTAATTTTGTGTGAAAATGGTACTTTTATGTAAAAATGGTAATTTTGTGTGAAAATGGTACTTTTATGTAAAAACTGTAATTTCGTGTGAAAAAGGTACTTTTACCTGAGAAACGAATTTCAAAATAAAATCGTGTAGCTTCAAAAAGTATTCAGACAAAAAAAACTTCGATCTACACGAAAAAAAAAGTTGAAAAAAAGTTATCGCCGTACAAAAATCATTCACGCATAGGATAAATAAGTCCGGTGAAAGGCGCGAAATCGAAATTAGCACCAAGGATAAGTAACACTCACAATCAGATCGAGAGACAGGCGTAACAGGAAGTTCAATGAAAACTAATATGTTCTCTCATACGAAATAAACATATTTTCAATCTCCAAAAAAAAAACCCCTTATTCATCTCATTTCCAAACCCAGCGCAAAATAAATCTCTTATAGGGTGAATGAGTGTGGAGAAAGGCGCGAAGTCGAAATTTGCACCAAGGATTACAGTATAACGGGCGGGACGAGCGAGAGAAAGAAAGAGAAGGTATTACAGACGAGGTGTGCAACGGACTTCGGTATCGGATGTCTACGTCTGTGTCATTCCTCCTCTCTCTCTCTCACTTTACTCCTTTTCACCTGCGTCGAGCGCGAGAAGTGTTAGTGCACCCGAAGAAGCTGTGGCTATGTATTTGCTCTGCGCACTGAGCGCGCAGCAACAAGAGAGCGTTGCTTGCCGATGTCGCAGCAGACGAGAGGAAGCAACGGCCGGAGAGAATTTCGTGGCCGTTTGGTCGGACGTCTCTTCGCGCGGAGGACACAACACGAGCGGCGCTCAGTGATATCCGATAACGTCCCGCGAAGGTCCTTATTATAGTGAGAATACAGTAGACACAAGGGAAAAAGATGTGTGAGAGAGAGAGAGCGAGATAGCAAAAGGCAAACGACTTTTATGGATTCTTCTTCGTGCTCGCCCTGATACAGTTCAGCAGTGCAACACATAAACACAAACACACACTAACACAAACACGCATGGTTGCGATATCGATTTAAAAGCAGTAAAGGGAAGCCTCGTGAGAATGAATTACGTATACATATACGTGTGTAAAGCTACCGGCAAACTCTCGTACTTACAACAAGCAAAACATACATACTGCACTCTTTGCTTATTTCTTTCTTTGCACTCGGCGCGAAATAACAAGGTGCATGTACTCGCGATGCACTCCCTGAGATATTTAGATAAAAGAAGCGCAGTTGAAGACGATGCCGGGGTTTGGGGGGAGGTGAAAAAGAATTTAAAAAAAGGTTCACGAAGAAGGTTCGAGGAATCTTGGAGGTTAAATGTGGATAAAATATTGCGTTGCTAATTATAGAGGCTGATTGTAATTATTGGGTCTGATTTTTTCGACTAATTAACCTCACGGTGGCTTTTATTACAGTCACGCTATAATTGTGTAATTACAAGATATTATTACTTTTGTTTTATGGAAATTGTGATTGTTCATGCTTTACACAAGGTTAGATTGGATTTCAAATGCTGCTCATTCGGTTTTATGAGCAGAATTGTTTTATGGTTAAATTAAGTTTAGATGCAATTCTAAATGTAATTCAAGTTTAAAGCTTATGCTGTAAACGAAAATTCAACAAGAATGTTGTTCTTAATTAACAACTTTTGTTTGTTTACGTTGCTTTAGGCATATTTACGGTTTTAACCACGAAAGAAGACGAGAAGAAAGGTTCACAAAAAAGTTTCGAGATCTCGCAGATTCTGAGTGCATATAATATTGCGTTGGTAATAAATCGGTTGATCAAATAAATTAATTGGTCAAAGAAATCGGTTAATCTAATAAATTAATTGGTCAAAGAAATCGGTTAATCTAATAAATTAATTGGTCAAAGAAATCGGTTGACCAAATAAATCGGTTGATCAAATAAATTAATTGGTCAAAGAAATCGGTTGATCAAATAAATTAATTGGTCAAAGAAATCGGTTGATCAAATAAATTAATTGGTCAAAGAAATTGGTTGATCAAATAAATTAATTGGTCAAAGAAATCGGTTGATCAAATAAATTAATTGGTCAAAGAAATCGGTTGATCAAATAAATTAATTGGTCAAAGAAATTGGTTGATCAAATAAATTAATTGGTCAAAGAAATCGGTTGACCAAATAAATCGGTTGATCAAATAAATTAATTGGTCAAAGAAATCGGTTGATCAAATAAATGAAATGGTCAAATAAATCGGTTGATCAGATAAATTAACTGGCCAAATAAATCGGTTGACCAAATAAATTAATTGGTCAAGGAAATCGGTTGATCAAATAAATTAAATGGTCAAATAAATCGGTTGATCAAATAAATTAACTGGCCAAATAAATCAGTTGATCAAATAAATTAATTGGTCAAGGAAATCGGTTGACCAAACAAATCGGTTTGATAAATAAATCGATTGGCAAACCAAATCTGTTTTCTCAATAAATATATTGATCAAATAAATCGGTTTGATAAATAAATCGATTGGCAAACGAAATCTGTTGTCGGAACAAATATATTGGTCAAATAAATCGGTCGGTGAATGAAATCAGTTCATCAATCATATCAGTTGTTAAAGTAAATCAATTGATCGCATAAATCACTTCTTGAATAAAATCAGTAGGGCAGAAAAATCAATCAGCCAATCGAAAGTGGTAGTAAAATAAATCAGCTTGTCTGGCAAATGAGTTGGTAAGTAAAATCAGGCATTCGAATAAATGAGTTAGACCAATAAATTAGATGATCAAGAAAATCAGATCGTCAAATGAATCACTACTCAAACGAATTAATTGATCGAAAGAATCACTTAGTTACGCAAATTAGACTATCAAGAAATTGGATAGCCTGGAAAATCAATTGAACTAATTAAACAACTTGTTCAATCAAATCATTTGTTCAAACAAGTGACCAAACATTATTATCGATCAAATAAATCAGATGGTTAAATAAATCAGTTTCCGCTATAAATCACGTGGTGTTATAAGTCAATTGATCATATATAAAGAATAATAAGAAAAATTAGTAAATTCGCTATTCGCTATCAACATTTATTCTCCATTTGAATCTTAGAATCTATCGATATGTAAACCCAAAAAAAACCTGATGATTTTGCAAGGACAATGAACAATTTTCGATAAACTGACAAATAAACAAAATGGGCTTAAATGTTTTTTTTTAATTTATACTTGCGTTGTTATAATTACATTTATTTCTAATTATGTGCCATATAGTGACTTAATGTGTAATTTCGTCCGGCTTCCTATTTGCCAACCTATTTGCTCTGGTTTACAAGGTCTTGTCCCGTCCAATGTATAACAAATAATGAATAAATAATAAATAAACAAGAAAAAAAAATTCCAAACATCTTACCAGACTTTCCGACTCTGGGGCCGCCGAGGACGACCACCCTGATCCTGTTGACGTTTGTCATCATCCAAAACAGCCAATTGTCACTTAATCGTCGTTAAGTATCGTTCGAATCACTGCACATTATCCCAACAGTATATCATAAAATAACCAAACACAAGTCAATAACGAAACGAACTTAAAAAACAAAACAAAAAAAAAGATTATCAAAAATAATCCGCACCACTTATCCACATAATGGTCAAAGCATCCGTGAAAAAATGCACCACTTTTTTCGCACAATAACGAAATCCGAAACTTGCGATCAGATTACAAATTCACCGACGTCGATAAGACAAGAACGAGCCACACGTTATCGTCGGTTTTGAGACGACCAAAGCGCCGAGGTGTACCGTACGACGTTTGCGCACGCACTGCACGATCCGCCGACTTTCCTCAACGCTAGATCCTCTGAGTCGCTGCCGCTGCTGCTGCTGCTGTCCCCGACACCTGGATGACAAACCGCATGTGTGTCTGTCTGTATACGCGCGAGCAATGAAGTCACGAGTGCAAGGCGCCGCTTTGTAATTATTTGGATGCGCGCACGCAGCAACGTCGACGATTGGTGGTGGATCTCGTCACGTTGACGAGATATCCGCGTCGAAAATATTATTCTTAAAATATATCCGTTGCGGGTAGTTGAATTTAATCGTCGGTAAGAAATTACAACTTCCGCAATGGTCTTCCTTCTCCGTTTGGTCGTCGTCCGACAATTGCCAGGACACACAAGTGTGTCCATAGAGTCTTGCTGTGAGTCCTTTTCTTCTCAAGTTACTCCATCACCTTTCTTTGATTTGTTTGACGTCGCGCTTGTTCACTCTGCGGAACTCAGAGGTGTACGTCTCGCATCGAGTCACGGATGACGCCTGCGGTGCTGTTGTGCCCCTTAATGAAGCTAGGTTCGCTGTGTGCACAACCTTCTTCGTACCCGCTGACTCGGGAGAAAGATGCAACAAGAAAAACAGAAATTGAGAAGCCGCAATGAGTTTTGCGGTTTCGGCGACGATGTCACTGAGATACGGAGATTCTTGTAGGTAAGAAAGGTTTTCTGCCTTTGGAGGGCAAATAGGGAAGGCAAATTATGAAGGAAAGCGTTTTATTGACGGTCCTGTTATGGTCCCAAAATATTCGGCAAGATTGACAGTTTCTTGTTGATATCAAAGTCTAATTTAATGGTTTGATGGGATGTTGAACTTCAATCTCTTTTCATGTATATCATCGGGTATTTGTGGTTCGGTGATGTTGCCGAAATATCCAACAAGATTGATAGTTCCTTGTATATATCAAACCCTACTTATTCTTGTTGATATCAAAGCCTATTTTGATATCAAGCGTCAAGACTTTTTGTCCGGCGTGTTTTATGCGGGATGATGAACTTCAATCTCTTTTCATCCAGCAAGATTGATAGTTCCTTGTATATATCAAATCCTATTTATTCTTGTTGATATCAAAGACTACTTTGATATCAAGCGTCAAGACTTTTTATCCGGCGTGTTTTATGTGGGATGACGAACTTCAATATTTTTTCATGTATATCATCCAGTATTTGTGGTTCGGTAATGTTGCCGAAATATCCAGCAAGATTGATAGTTCCTTGTATATATCAAATCCTACTTATTCTTGTTGATATCAAAACCTATTTTGATATCAAGCGTCAAGACTTTTTGTCCGACGTGTTTTATGCGGGATGATGAACTTCAATCTCTTTTCTTCCAGCAAGATTGATAGTTCCTTGTATATATCAAATCCTACTTATTCTTGTTGATATCAAAGCCAATTTTGATATCAAGCGTGAAGACTTTTTGTCCGACGTGTTTTATGTGGGATGATGAACTTCAATATCTTTTCATGTATATCATCCGGTATTTGCGGTTCGGTAATGATGCCGAAAATCCAGCAAGATTGATAGTTCCTTGTATATATCAAACCCTACTTATTCTTGTTGATATCAAAGCCTATTTTGATATCAAGCGTCAAGACTTTTTATCCGGCGTGTTTTATGCGGGATGATGAACTTCAATCTCTTTTCATCCAGCAAGATTGATAGTTCCTTGTATATATCAAATCCTACTTATTCTTGTTGATATCAAAGACTACTTTGATATCAAGCGTCAAGACTTCTTGTCCGGCGTGTTTTATGTCGGATGATGAACTTCAATATCTTTTCATGTATATCATCCAGTATTTGTGGTTCGGTGATGTTGCCGAAATATCCAGCAAGATTGATAGTTCCTTGTATATATCAAACCCTACTTATTCTTGTTGATATCAAAGACTACTTTGATATTAAGCATCAAGACTTCTTGTTCGGCGTGTTTTATGTGGGATGATGAACTTCAATATCTTTTCATGTATATCATCCAGTATTTGTGGTTCGGTGATGTTGCCGAAATATCCAGCAAGATTGATAGTTACTTCTATATATCAAACCCTACTTATTCTTGTTGATATCAAAGCCTACTTTGAAACTTCTTGTCTGGCGCGTTTTATGTGGGTTGATGGCGATCTTTAATCTTTTTTCATGCATACAATCCGGTATCAATGAACCGGTCAAAGTTTTGAAATGTCTAGCAAGATTGATAGTCTTTTGTTGGACCCACTTTGATATCCCACGTCAAGACGTCTTGTCCGGCGCCTTTTATGTGAGCAGTTCAGTACTTTTATATGTGTATTATTCGGTAGCAACGACCCGGTGATGCTTTCGAAATATTTAACAAGATTTTCCTCAATTGGTGATATCCGGCATCAAAACATGTTGACCGTCGTCTTTTATGTTGGATGATGATGAACTTCAATCTCTTTTCATGTGTATTATGCGTTCGCCGCAATTCGGAAAGTCTCTTTGGATATTCTAGAACGATCAAATAGTCCCTTGTTGGCCCCACTTTGATATCTCACGTCAAGCCGTCTTGTCTGACACGTTTTACGCGCACTGAAGATGAACTTCAATTTCTTTCAATGTGTACACTTTGGGGCATACTTTACCCATGTGTCAAGGTAATTTTACGTGCCCGAACGACGAAGCAAAACGTACTCGAAATCAAAGTAAAATTGCGAAAGACTTTTGACGGACATTCGAGGCCAACTGGAGACGGCAAAACAAAAAATAACATCCATAGAATCGCCAGCGGTAACTGAAGGAAGAGATCCACTATTTGCAAATGACAAACTCAATTACCGAACGACTTAATTACGCAACACTTTGCCGCAACGGAGAAATTTCGCGAAATCGATTATTATTCTTTCACGCTCGTTTCGCATTAATGCCGGCAACCAGAATAGTTTTGTTTTAACGTTGCGAAGTTGCTGTGTGTAAATGCCAGTGAAGAGTGAGGCATGTAGACGGTAAGATTCTCAGTGGAATCTCGTAATGGTTGGTTGTCGAACGAGGTCTTGAACGAGGCGCCACTGCGTTGGAGTTTTACTACGGCTTGATAGATACGTAGTAATAGTAGCAGTGGTAGGCTCTATGTAGTAGCCGTATGTGTAGGATACACAACTCTTCGGTGCTACTACGCGCGAACTGGAAGAAGGCAAGGAACTCCGGTGCTTTGCTCGACTGCAGTCGACAGGCCGCTTCACTTTCTCTGAGTACGAGGGACCTCCTCGTACCGAACACAAGATTGCTGCTGCTGTTGGTGCTGCTGCTGGTGCAGCTGATTCTGCCGTCGCTCCTGCTGTCCCGACATCACGACTCAACGTACGTGATCTTTTTCCACCGTCACGGATTCAAGAATGTTCGACGATCCTGACGATGTTTCGTACTCGGAAAACTCGGAGAAAACAGCAACCAACATCAACATCCAAATATCCACCTGATGGCTTCTAACTGCAACATAAATAAAAACATATATTTGTAGATGGGTTTTGGGTGTTTCATTATTTTGTTTACTCATAGAGAAAATTTTGCTTTCATGACATTATTTTGTCTTGGATTTTCTTGTCAGAATACTTGGAATTGCCTATACGTCGAGCCAAAAGGTTTAGGAAAAGAAATTCCGTATGTGCGAGCATGTGAGTGTGAGTTGTGTGATTGTGAGTTGTGTGATTGTGAGTTGTGTGATTGTGAGTTGTGTGATTGTGAGTTGTGTGATTGTGAGTTGTGTGATTGTGAGTTGTGTGATTGTGAGTTGTGTGATTGTGAGTTGTGTGATTGTGAGTTGTGTGATTGTGAGTTGTGTGATTGTGAGTTGTGTGATTGTGAGTTGTGTGATTGTGAGTTGTGTGATTGTGAGTTGTATGATTGTGAGTTATGAGTTGTGTGATTGTGAGTTATGAGTTGTGTGATTGTGAGTTGTGTGATTGTGAGTTGTGTGATTGTGAGTTGTGTGATTGTGAGTTGTGTGATTGTGAGTTGTGTGATTGTGAGTTGTGTGATTGTGAGTTGTGTGATTGTGAGTTGTGTGATTGTGAGTTGTGTGATTGTGAGTTGTGTGATTGTGAGTTGTGTGATTATGAGTTGTGTGATTGTGAGTTGTGTGATTGTGAGTTGTGTGATTGTGAGTTGTGTGATTGTGAGTTGTGTGATTGTGAGTTGTGTGATTGTGAGTTGTGTGATTGTGAATTGTGAGTTGTGTGATTGTGAGTTGTGTGATTGTGAGTTGTGTGATTGTGAGTTGTGTGATTGTGAGTTGTGTGATTGTGAGTTGTGTGATTGTGAGTTGTGTGATTGTGAGTTGTGTGATTGTGAGTTGTGTGGTTGTGAGTTGTGTGATTGTGAGTTGTGTGATTGTGAGTTCTGTGATTGTGAGTTCTGTGATTGTGAGTTCTGTGATTGTGAGTTGTGTGATTGTGAGTTGTATGATTGTGAGTTGTGTGATTGTGAGTTGTGTGATTGTGAGTTGTGTGATTGTGAGTTGTGTGACTGTGAGTTGTGTGATTGTGAGTTGTGTGATTGTGAGTTGTGTAATTGTGAGTTGTGTGATTGTGAGATGTGTGATTGTGAGTTGTGTGAGTGTGAGTTGTGTGACTGTGAGTTGTGTGATTGTGAGTTGTGTGATTGTGAGTTGTGTGATTGTGAGTTGTGTGAGTGTGAGTTGTGTGATTGTGAGTTGTGTGATTGTGAGTTGTGTGATTGTGAGTTGTGTGATTGTGAGTTGTGTGATTGTGAGTTGTGTGATTGTGCGTTGTGTGATTGTGAGTTGTGTGATTGTGAGTTGTGTGATTGTGAGTTGTGTGATTGTGAGTTGTGTGATTATGAGTTGTGTGATTGTGAGTTGTGCGATTGTGAGTTGTGTGATTGTGAGTTGTGTGATTGTGATTTGTGTGATTGTGAGTTGTGTGACTGTGAGTTGTGTGATTGTGAGTTGTGTGATTGTGAGTTGTGTAATTGTGAGTTGTGTGATTGTGAGATGTGTGATTGTGAGTTGTGTGAGTGTGAGTTGTGTGACTTGAGTTGTGTGATTGTGAGTTGTGTGATTGTGAGTTGTGTGATTGTGAGTTGTGTGATTGTGAGTTGTGTGATTGTGAGTTGTGTGATTGTGAGTTGTGTGAGTGTGAGTTGTGTGATTGTGAGTTGTGTGATTGTGAGTTGTGTGATTGTGAGTTGTGTGATTGTGAATTGTGTGATTGTGAATTGTGTGATTGTGAATTGTGTGATTGTGAGTCGTGTGATTGTGAGTTGTGTGATTGTGAGTTGTGTGATTGTGAGTTGTGCGATTGTGAGTTGTGCGATTGTGAGTTGTGTGATTGTGAGTTGTGTGATTGTGAGTTGTGTGATTGTGAGTTGTGTGATTGTGAGTTGTGTGATTGTGAGTTGTGTGATTGTGAGTTGTGTGATTGTGAGTTGTGTGATTGTGAGTTGTGTGATTGTGAGTTGTGTGATTGTGAGTTGTGTGATTGTGAGTTGTGTGATTGTGAGTTGTGTGATTGTGAGTTGTGTGATTGTGAGTTGTGTGATTGTGAGTTGTGTGATTGTGAGTTGTGTGATTGTGAGTTGTGTGATTGTGAGTTGTGTGATTGTGAGTTGCGTGATTGTGAGTTGCGTGATTGTGAGTTGTGTGATTGTGAGTTGTGTGATTGTGAGTCGTGTGATTGTGAGCTGTGTGATTGTGCGTCGTGTGATTGTGAGTTGTGTGATTGTGAGTTGTGTGATTGTGAGTTGTGTGATTGTGAGTTGTGTGAGTGTGAGTTGTGTGATTGTGAGTTAAGTGATTGTGAGTTAAGTGATTGTGAGTGTGAGTTGTATGTGTACGTGAGTGCGAGTGAATGTGTGTGTGAGTGTGTGTGTTTCGAAAATTCAATCGACTGTTTCTGACAAATGGTTCCAGCGATCGAACTACAATTTGGCACACAAGTGTAGCAGCGGATCTAATTTTATTACTGTAATTTTTAACAAAATATATCCAGAAGATTTGATTTTATATAATTTTCGATTTAAAGAAAAGGGCATGGTCGCTTTTACTTCAGTAAGATTTTTGCTGTTTTTCTTGATAGTTCTTGATAAGTGCACCTTCAAAATTGTTTCATATTGAATCTGACCGAAATCGCTAAAGCGATTCGGATTCGACCAATTTTTTATTTATTTTTTTGCAAAAACCAGAGTTATCGCACTAACTTTCGCAAAACTTGAGATGTATAATTTAGTAAACTGGTAGAAAAACATTTGAGTTTTATCGAAATTATTCTTTATTATTTCTTGATGACTAAAATTTCGCTAAACTTCAGTCCTTAATTTATTTATAACGACGATGTAAATTAGAACCTTGCGTATTAAGGTCTCATTATTTTTTAATTTTTACAAAGCTTTCTTTGTGTGAAATCCAACGGAAAAATACTACGCGTATTTTATACAACGGCGATGAAAATTATATTTTTTCATTTCTTTAAAAAAAAATGAATAATTCAAAAATTTTGTTGTTTGAAGAAGTAGTTTAACGAGGAAGCAGAAATTTATTGCCATATTTATAAAGAAGCCTTTGTAAATTATGATTGTTTTGATGTGAGGAAGCTCAAGCCATTTGCAAGATTTTCACACAATGAGAAATTTTATACGCAGTTAAATTGGTAAACAGACTCCGTTTACTTGGAAAAACGTGTCACGTTATACGTTAATCCTGTATAAGCAGATGTGACTGATAACCGGTATGCCTAACAAAGGGTCTTACTCTTTAATTTTCACATCAGTTAATTAATACAATTGTCAAAGCATTTTTTAAAAATTAAGTTAAAAAAGAAAAAAGAATCGATTCGTTAACAACGTAGTAATAAACTTTAATAAATTTGCAACTCCTCAATTTAGTAAAAAAAATTCGTTAATAATGTCTTTTGCACGAATTTCACAAATTTCCTAAACTGCAATTGAATAAAAATAACAAAATATTTCAGAAATATTTCACCGTTAAGAAATTATTTTGATATTTTATATAAAATTGTAATAGATTTTACAAAATTGTAATAAATTATTATTAATTTCATTAGTAAAATAACAATAGAATTCCTACAACAAAAAATTTGCTTAATTAAATTATTTTGCACAAATTTAAAAAAATTCATAAATATCAATTAAATCAATTGATTCCTTACAATTAATAAAAAAAATTTGGATATATTTCATTTTGTGAAATCATTTTTATATGTAACATAAAATTAAAATAAACAACGCCTTTTTATTGTCGTTAATAATTATTAACTGAAAAAAAAATCCTAAAGATACACCAGTTTTTTTCGAGTGCATAATACTAGAATGACCCCTTAACGATTCAAGATAATGCAAGGCTTTGAGGCCGTATAACAAACTCGCATACCGAGACGACAGCAACATCACTACTGGTAGAATTGCTGTGTAACGTCATTATTCCATTTATTTTCCCATATTTGACTTTATCTTCCTACATACCTTTCTGCGTGTACCGTTTGTTTATTGCGCGGCAGTACAATTTGTCTTGAATGTCAGAAAGGTTGTTTATGACTTCGTCAAGAGGGAAACCCCAAGTCTTCTGATAATTTTGTAGCACTGAATAATCAACGATAATTTTTGTAAACAAGAAAATTCGACATATTTAAAATATTATTAAGATTATTCGAAATTGATTATTAAGTCTTTCTCTATCAATGAAAGAATGTTATTCATCATTATTATCGACAATCACTTGAATTAATTTTACAGTTATTTTGACATCTACAACAATATTTTTTTCGAAATTATTATTATTATTATTAAATAATAATTATTATTATTAATTATAATAATTATTAATAATAATAATAATAATAAATAAGAATAATTCGCAATCCATTATTATAAAAATTATAAATTTCCTTGAAATAATTTTACAATAATTTTAGCATATTCAAACAATTTTTTAAAAATTATTAATATTATTATTATTACTGAAATAGTCACTTCGTTCGATTCACTTCTTTCAATTTGCATTCATTTTAGAAAATTATGTATAATTTTCATAAAAATTTTGTTACCCCAAACGTTGATTAAAAAAAATTAATAACGCTTTTACTTTTTTATTACCGATTTAATATTTTAAAGTACTTCAGTCTCCTTAATGATTCCGTTTTGTCTGAATAATCTAAACAGTGAACATATAAATAATTATCACGTGGAACATTCAGCCGTTATTTCCTAACAATTTAATGACAAATTGGGACAGAAAAAAATTGTCGATATAATTCGCAATCGGTTATTCAGTATTTTTTTAATCTGTGAACATAAATTTCCTTAAATCAATTTCACAGTAATTTTAGAATTTTCAAACAATTTAAAAAAAAATTATCAATCTTATTATTGTCATTACTAAAATAGTAAAATACTTCGACCAATTTGCATTATTAATTTATGAAAATTGTGTATAATTTTTGTTAAAATTTGTTCCCCTAAACGTTGATTAAAAAAATTAATAACGCTTTTACTTTTTTATTACCGATTTAATATTTTAAAGTACTTCAGTCTCCTTAATGATTCCGTTTTGTCTGAATAATCTAAACAGTGAACATATAAATAATTATCACGTGGAACATTCAGCCGTTTTTTCCTAACAATTTGATGACAAATTGGGACAGAAAAAAATTGTCGATATAATTCGCAATCGGCTATTCAGTATTTTTTTACCTGCGAACATAAATTTCCTTGAATCAATTTCACAGTAATTTTAGAATTTTCAAACAATTTAAAAAAAAATTATCAATCTTATTATTGTCATTACTAAAATAGTAAAATACTTCGACCAATTTGCATTATTAATTTATAAAAATTGTGTATAATTTTTGTTAAAATTTGTTCCCCTAAACGTTGATTAAAAAAATTAATAACGCTTTTACTTTTTTATTACCGATTTAATATTTTAAAGTACTTCAGTCTCCTTAATGATTCCGTTTTGTCTGAATAATCTAAACAGTGAACATATAAATAATTATCACGTGGAACATTCAGCCGTTATTTCCTAACAATTTAATGACAAATTAGGACAGAAAAAAATTGTCGATATAATTCGCAATCGGTTATTCAGTATTTTTTTATCTGTGAACATAAATGTCCTTCAATTAATTTCACAGTAATTTTAGAATTCTCGAACAATTTTTAAAAAATTATCAATATTATTATTATTATTATTACTAAAATAGTAAATTCCTTCGACCAATTTGCATTATTAATTTATGCAAATTGTGTATAATTGTTGTTAAAATTTGTTCCCCTAAACATTAATTAAAAGAAATTAATAACGCTTTTACTTTTTTATCACCGATTTAATATTTTAAAGTACTTCAGTCTCCTTAATGATTCCGTTTTGTCTGAATAATCTAAACAGTGAACATATAAATAATTATCACGTGGAACATTTAGCCGTTATTTCCTAATAATTAGATGGCAAATTGGGACAGAAGAAAAGTGTCGATATAATTCGCAATCGGCTATTCAGTATTTTTTTATCTGCGAACAAAAATTTCCTTGAATCAATTTCACAGTAATTTTAGAATTTTCAAACAATTTTAAAAAAAATTATCAATCTTATTATTATCATTATTAAAATAGTAAATTCCTTCGACCAATTTGCATTATTAATTTATGAAAATTGTGTATAATTTTTGTTAAAATTTGTTCCCCTAAACGTTGATTAAAAAAATTAATAACGCTTTTACTTTTTTATTACCGATTTAATATTTTAAAGTACTTCAGCCTCCTTAATGATTCCGTTTTGTCTGAATAATCTAAACAGTGAACATATAAATAATTATCACGTGGAACATTCAGCCGTTATTTCCTAACAATTTAATGACAAATTGGGACAGAAAAAAATTGTCGATATAATTCGCAATCGGCTATTCAGTATTTTTTTATCTGCGAACATAAATTTCCTTGAATCAATTTCACAGTAATTTTAGAATTTTCAAACAATGTTTTAAAAAATTATCAATCTTATTATTATCATTATTAAAATAGTAATTTCCTTCGACCAATTTGCATTATTAATTTATGAAAATTGTGTATAATTTTTGTTAAAATTTGTTCCCCTAAACGTTGATTAAAAAAATTAATAACGCTTTTACTTTTTTATTACCGATTTAATATTTTAAAGTACTTCAGTCTCCTTAAGGTAGTTCTGTCGTGAAGGCAATCTAAACTCATATGCATGAATTTTTAACATGTTGTAATTTAGCTATTCAATTTTACTTGCACAAAATCTTGAAGGCTATTACCGAGTATTTGAATGAACAATTAAAACTTGAAAATCGATCTTTTTACACGGCGCTCACGGGAGGGCTGGAAAAATTGATCTTTAAATCGAAAATTAACATACTTAGATGAAAGATAGAGAAAAAATAAAAAGTACTACGGATTCGCAAATCATTCAGGAATTGATGCATCATGAAAAAAGGTGAAGTCTCCGGAATAATGTTTAATTGATCCAAGGTCAAAGTGCACGATACCGGGCCAAATGACGTTTCCTAACCTAATTATCGTAAAAATGAAGTCAAATCCGCACTAAACATATGAACTATTTACAAATAATTGTTTTAATTTGATTACGATAATTTCGAAGGATTCTCGATTATTTTCTATATTATTATTGAGGCAGTCAAAGTGATGCGTATGATTAATTTTTAATGTCATATAGACTCTGAGATTTATGACTCCGGCGTACCGACAGAACTACCTTAATGATTAATAATAATAATAATAAATAAGAATAATTCGCAATCCATTATTATAAAAATTATAAATTTCCTTGAAATAATTTTACAATAATTTTAGCATATTCAAACAATTTTAAAAAAATTATTAATATTATTATTATTACTGAAATAGTCACTTCGTTCGATTCACTTCTTTCAATTTGCATTCATTTTAGAAAATTATGTATAATTTTCATAAAAATTTGTTCCTCTAAACGTTGATTAAAAAAAATTAATAACGCTTTTACTTTTTTATTACCGATTTAATATTTTAAAGTATTTCAGTTTCCTTAATGATTCCGTTTTGTCTGAATAATCTAAACAGTGAACATATAAATAATTATCACGTTGAGCATAAGGCCGTTATTTCCTAATAATTAGATGGCAAATTGGGACAGAAGAAAAGTGTCGAGATAATTCGCAATTGATTATTCTGTATTTCTTTATCAGTGAAAGATTATGGTGGATATTTGTCAGCGTCGTCTATCTCTTCTGTAAGAACAAATTCTCGTTATCGAAGATATCACGTCCGATATGACGAAAGGGAATACGAAGGAGAGGAGAGGAAAATGCGACGACGATCACGACGACGACGACGACTACGAGGCAAAACGCAGTACGAGTGAAAGCAACCCGAGGCTAAAAACAACGCGAGACACGCTAGTGACGCGCCGATGTCGCGCTCTCGCACGAGGAAACGTGCATGCGACCGCGACAAAGAAAGAAAAAGAAAAAGAATACAAGACGCGCCGCACATAACTCGTGCGGATCGTCGCGTCCGAAAGAGTCTGGTCAGCTCTCGAAGTATAATGTAACCCGAGGATAAGATCGAGTCAACGTCACAGGCATTAGTTACTGTGTACCAATCACATTCTATTAAAAATGTCACTATTGTTTATAATTAATTAGATAATTTGAAGAAAAAAAAATTGTATTATAAATTTAATACAATAACGAATGATGTATCTTGTACCGAAAATTTTTATTATTGTTTATAATTAATTAGATAATTTGAAAAAGTGTGTATTATGAATTAAATTAAATAATGAATCATGTGCTCTGTACACAAGATTTTATTATTGTTTATAATTAATTAGATAATTTGAAAAAATGTGTATTATAAATTAAATGAAATAATGAGTCATGTACTCTGTACACAAAATTATACTATTGTTTATAATTAATTAGATAATTTGAAAAAGTGTGTATTATAAATGAAATAAAATAATGAATCATGTATTATAATTATAATTATAATTCTGTACACAAAATTTTCCTATTGTTTATAATTAATTAGATAATTTAAAAAATTTGTATCATAAATAAAATAAAATAACGAATCACGTACTCTGTACACAAAATTTTATTATTGCTTATAATTCATTAGATAATTTGAAAAAATTTGTATTACAAATAAAATAAAATAACGAATCATGTAGTCTGTTCACAAAATTTTACTATTGTTTATAATTTATTAGATAATTTGAAAAAATGTGTATTATAAATAAAATAAAGTAATGAATCATGTATTCTGTACATAAAATTTTACTATTGTTTATAATTTATTCGATAATTTAAAAAAATTGTATCATAAAGTAAATAAAATAACGAATCACGTACTCTGTACACAACATTTTATTATTGCTTATAATTCATTAGATAATTTGAAAAAAATTGTATTATAAATAAAATAAAATAACGAATCATGTAGTCTGTTCACAAAATTTTACTATTGTTTATAATTAATTAGATAATTTGAAAAAAATTGTATTATAAATAAAATAAAATAACGAATCATGTAGTCTGTTCACAAAATTTTAGTATTGTTTATAATTAATTAGATAATTTGAAAAAATGTGTATTATAAATAAAATAAAATAATGAATCATGTATTCGGTTCACAAAATTTTACTATTGTTTATAATTAATTAGATAATTTGAAAAATTTGTATTATAAATTAAATTAAATAATGAATCATGTACTCTGTACACAAAATTTTATTATTGTTTATAATTAATAAGATAATTTTTTTTTAAATTGTATTAATTAATGATATTTTACTATACTGCTTAATAGCAGTGTCTGTGAATTTTTTTTTCGGTAAAAAGAATGAAATGGAAAAGAAAATACAAAATGTAGAATTTGTATTTTATGGATAAACAGGTCTGTTCAAAAATATTTACTATTATTGATTTTAAATTATGATTTTTTAGAAATAATTCCTTTATATTATAAAAAGATCTCGTCGCCGCCGCCGTGTCTAGTACTGACCCACAGGGTCAATACCGATTTTTTTAAGTCCCCTTAGAAGACTCCCTCACCTAGCCCTGATTTTTCTAAATTCGTCATGGGGCCCCAAGCCTGGATTTTTCTACGATTTCTAAATGAACCCCAAGACCTGATTCGTTCTAAGTACACTATGACCCCCTCCCCAAGCCTAGATTTTTTCTGTCTCTTAAAGTGACCCCAAGCCTAGATTTTTTTACGTCTCCTAAAGGGCCCCGGGCCCTTATTTGTTCTAAGTCCACTATGCCCCCTCCCCCCTAAGGCTGGATTTTTTTAAGTCTCCTAAAGGAACCCCAAACCTACATTTTTCTACGTCTCCTAAAAGGCCCCGGGCCCTGATTTGGTCTAAGTCCACCATGGGCCCCCTAGGCTTGAATTTTTCTGCGTTTCATAAAGGGCCCCAAACCATGATTGGATCCAAGTCCACCATAACAACCTCAAACTTAGATTTTTCTAAGTCTCCTAAAGGACCCCGAGCCCTTTATTTGTTCTAAGTCCACTATGCCCCCCCCCCCCAAGACTGGATTTTTTTAAGTCTCCCAAAGGAACCCCAAGCCTAGATTTCCTCAGTAAGGTTAAGTACGGCTGGTGGTTACATCCCAGCACTGGCCCAAGACTGGCCGAGCCTGGCGTATTGGCACAGGCTCGGGCCAGTACTGGGATGTAACTTCGAGCTAGGCCTAACCTACCTGACGTCTCCTAAAGGACCCCGGGCCCTGATTTATTTTAAGTCCACCACGGGGCCCCCAAGTCTGGTTTTTTTCAAGTCGTCTAAAAGAACCCCATGCTCCTATTTTTCCAAGTTTACGATGGGCCCCCCAAGCCCAGAAAGCGAAGGGGGTCATCTCGTATATTGGGACTACAGAGTGGGAGGGCACGCAGGGAGGGTACCCATTCACAACCCTAGTTATAAACTCTGTGTATTATAAAAAGATTTCGCCGTCGCTACCGCCGTAACAAGAATCAAGTGGGGGTCTTTTTTCTCAGTCTTCTACGGTGCCCCAGGCCCTGATTTTGCTAAATCTCTCTATGAGACCCCCAACCAAGCCCTGATTTTTCAAGTTCATTACGGCCCCCCAGATCTGGAATCTTATGTCCTCCAGGGGCCCGCCGGGCCCTAATTTTTTTAAGACCCTATATGAGACCTCCAATCACTTTATTTCTCTAAGTCCCCCTATAAGATCCCCTATCCACCGATTTTTCTAAATCCCCCTATGAGACCCCCAAACAAGCCCTGTTTTTTTAAGTTCATTGGGGCCTCCCAGATCTGGAATCTTATACGTCATCGGAGGGCCCCCCGGGCCCTAATTTTATTAAGGTCCTATATAAGACCTCCTATCTCTTTATTTCTCTAAGTCCCCCTGTGAGACCTCCCATACACCGCTTTTTCTAAATCCTCCATGAGACCCCCAACTAAGCCCTGATGGTCTTAAGTTCATTTGGGCCCCCAAATCTGGAATCTTACGTCATCCAGGGACCCGCCAGGCCCTAATTTTTTTAAGGCCCTATATGAGAACTCCCTTCACTTTATTTCTCTTAGTCCCCCTATGAGACGCCTAACGAAGCCCTGATTTTTTTAAGTTCATTAGGGCCCCCAGATCTGGAATCTTATAAGTTATTCACGAGCCCCTCGGGTCCTAATTTTTTTAAGGCCCTATATGAGACCTCCCATCTCTTTATTTCTCTAAGTCACCCTGTGAGACCATACACCGTTTTTTCTAAATCCTCCTATGAGACCCCCAACTAAGCCCTGATGGTTTTAAGTTCATTTGCGCTCCCAAATCTGAAATCTTATGTCATCCAGGGGCCCGCCGGGCTCTAATTTTTTTAAGACTCTATACGAGACCTCCCACCTCTTTATTTCTCTAAGTCACCCTGTGAGACCATACACCGTTTTTTCTAAATCCTCCTATGAGACCCCCAACTAAGCCCTGATGGTTTTAAGTTCATTTGCGCTCTCAAATCTGAAATCTTACATCATGCAAGGGCCCGCCGGGCCCTAATTATTTTAGGGCCTATATGAGACCCCCCTTCACTTTATTTCTCTAACTCTCCCTATGAGACCCCCAAACAAGCCCTGATTTTTTTAAGTTCATTAGGGCCGCCCAGATCTGGAATCTTATAAGTTATTCACGGGCCCCTCGGGTCCAAATTTTTTTAAGGCCCTATATGAGACCGCCCATCTTTTTATTTCTCTAAGTCCTCCTATGAGCCCCCTAAGCATGGATTTTTCTTAATCCTCCTGACACCCCCCACCAATTCCTGAATTTTCTAAGTGGCTCTATGAGACCCCATAACAAAGCCATCATTTTTTCAAGTGCATTAAGGCCTCCCAAACCCGGAAGAGGGGGGGGGGGTGATCTGTGTTGGGAATACTAGAGTGCGATAATGCTGCACGAAAGTATTATTATAAAAGTAACTAAGAAATTCACTTTGTAGAAAAAAAACAGATTGATACTTTAACACAAATTAATCAATACACAGCATCTCAATGAAAAAATATAATCCGATCATAAGGAAAGTAATGACTGACGTGCTCAAAATGACAGATTTCGAATCCATGTAAAAATTTCAAAAACAAAATGGCTGCTTCAGTATAGAAATCAAAAAAATAAAATAAAAAATTAATACAAAACTGATTTAGAAAATTCACTGGGTAGAAGAAATCGAACGTCGACTTTCGAACTACACACGTTCAAATTTTTGTGGTTAGATTTTTTTTTCGAACCACTTGGCCGAACTTTTCGTACCATTCTGAGTATTACAATAAAATCTTGAACAAAAAGTGATTCGATTCGATTTTAAAAAATGAACCTGGTCGGTAATTTTCAAAATTCAAAATGGCGACGTCAATATGGCACCAATAAAATCTGAAAATTATTTAAAAGTAACTAAAAAAATTTGTATAAATTTTAGACACTTTATATACAATAATACAAACTGATAATAATAATAATAATGTTAAAATAAAAAATGTACCTTTTTGCACAGAGCGACGACAAAATCTCGCACAAAATACGCGTATCCGACAGTCTATATATATTTGTCTATATATTTACAAAATCACTCGAAGAAACAATGAGAATATCGACCGTTCGGTAGCACAATGAGTCACTGAAAAAAGTCTTCCGTACCACAGAATCCAAAATCGCACTTTGCGAATTTATTTACCGTACTACCCACAAGATATCGCGCCTCGAGTTCGCGATTCTTGCTTATATACGCGCCTAGTGATGCACCCACTGTGCGCTTCTAAATTCGTACACTACACTCACTCGCGCTTTCCGTAACTGTTTCTCGTTGACCGGAAACTCTTGAATGGAAAAAGCTTGTTCGCTTTCCTGTTTCAATTCCACTATTTATCTTCAAAATTTTACAATATTTTTCGAAATTTTTTATCACCTTTAACACTTTCTTTGCAATCAAGAAAATTCATTATTACTATTGAATTAATTTCGCAGTAATTTCGGCAACTTTAAATGTTTTAATTTTTTAATAATAATAACAATATTATTGGGTCTTTTAAAAATCGATTTTACGTTAATTTCAGCGAATTTTCGCAATTTCGAATAAATTCCATTACCATTATTATTATTACTAATATAGTCGCTTTCGTCGATCGGTTTGCATTAATTTATGCAAATTATTATATTTTCGAAGTTTTGTAAATTCATTACTATTATGTTTATTACAAATATCGCCACTTTTTGTCGATCGATTTGCATTAATTACTGAAGCTTAACCAAACCATTCGTTAAAGTTCGTCGAACCGAACGAACATTTTTTTTCGTTGTCGATAAAGTTTATAATAACAATGATTATTATTATTCACATGTAATTGCTTCTCGGATAAATTCCAGATAAAATTCATGAAATTTTTCGTTGCTATTCGTTGTTTAGATTTTTTTTAACTTTTTGCAGTTTGTAAAACGTATTATTAATATTTAAAAAAAGTTTAACCGTTTAATTCGTTGCACGGTTTAGGAGTTTTCATTTATTGTTTTTATTTTGAATTAGCATGCGATTACAATTCGTTGCACCGATCAAACACTTTTCTTCAATGTCAATAAACCATATATAATAACAATAATAATAATTATCCACAAATAATTGTTTCTTCGATAAATACCAGATAGAAATCATGAAAATTTTTCATTTTCATTCGTTGTTTGGATTAAAAAAATCTTTTTGCAGTCTTTTTAGAGGTTTTTATTTATTCTTTTTATAACAGAGATTAAAGCGTTTAAAATTCGTCGCACCTTCAAACACTTTTCTTCAATATCAATAAACTATACATAATAACAATAATAATTATTATCCACAAATAATTGTTTCTTCGATAAATACCAGATAAAAATCATGAAAATTTTCGTTGCAATTCGTAGTTTGAATTAAAAAAATCTTTTCGCAGTCTTTTTAGAGGTTTTTATTTATTCTTTTTATAACAGAGATTAAAGTGTTTAAAATTCGTCGCACCTTCAAACACTTTTCCTCAATATCAATAAACTATACATAATAACAATATTAATAATTATCCACAAATAATTGTTTCTTCGATAAATACCAGATAAAAATCATGAAAATTTTCGTTGCAATTCGTAGTTTGAATTAAAAAAATCTTTTCGCAATCTTTTTAGAGGTTTTTATTTATTCTTTTTATAACAGAGATTAAAGCGTTTAAAATTCGTCGCACCTTCAAACACTTTTCTTCAATGTCAATAAACTATACATAATAACAATAATAATTATTATCCACAAATAATTGTTTCTTCGATAAATACCAGATAAAAATCATGAAAATTTTTCGTTGCCATTCGTAGTTTGAATAAAAAAAATCTTTTCGCAGTCTTTTTAGAGGTTTTTATTTATTCTTTTTATAACAGAGATTAAAGCGTTTAAAATTCGTCGCACCTTCAAACACTTTTCTTCAATGTCAATAAACTATACATAATAACAATAATAATTATTATCCACAAATAATTGTTTCTTCGATAAATACCAGATAAAAATCATGAAAATTTTCGTTGCAATTCGTAGTTTGAATTAAAAAAATCTTTTCGCAATCTTTTTAGTGGTTTTTAGTTATTCTTTTAATAACAGAGATTAAAGTGTTTAAAATTCGTCGCACCTTCAAACACTTTTCTTCAATGTCAATAAACTATACATAATAACAATATTAATTATTATCCACAAATAATTGTTTCTTCGATAAATACCAGATAAAAATCATGAAAATTTTCGTTGCAATTCGTAGTTTGAATTAAAAAAATCTTTTCGCAATCTTTTTAGTGGTTTTTATTTATTCTTTTTATAACAGAGATTAAAGCGTTTAAAATTCGTCGCACCTTCAAACACTTTTCTTCAATGTCAATAAACTATACATAATAACAATAATAATTATTATCCACGTATAATTGTTTCTTCGAAAAATACCAGATAAAAATCATGAAAATTTTCGTTGCAATTCGTAGTTTGAATTAAAAAAATCTTTTCGCAGTCTTTTTAGAAGTTTTTATTTATTCTTTTTATAACAGAGATTAAAGCGTTTAAAATTCGTCGCACCTTCAAACACTTTTCTTCAATGTCAATAGACTATACATAATAACAATAATAATAATTATCCACAAATAATTGTTTCTTCGATAAATACCAGATAAAAATCATGAAAATTTTCGTTGCAATTCGTAGTTTGAATAAAAAAAATCTTTTCGCAATCTTTTTAGTGGTTTTTATTTATTCTTTTTATAACAGAGATTAAAGCGTTTAAAATTCGTTGCACCTTCAAACACTTTTCTTCAATGTCAATGAACTATACATAATAACAATAATAATTATTATCCACGTATAATTGTTTCTTCGAAAAATACCAGATAAAAATCATGAAAATTTTCGTTGCAATTCGTAGTTTGAATTAAAAAAATCTTTTCGCAATCTTTTTAGAGGTTTTTATTTATTCTTTTTATAACAGAGATTAAAGCGTTTAAAATTCGTCGCACCTTCAAACACTTTTCTTCAATGTCAATAAACTATACATAATAACAATAATAATTATTATCCACGTATAATTGTTTCTTCGATAAATACCAGATAAAAATCATGAAAATTTTCGTTGCCATTCGTTGTGTGAATTTAAAAAAATCTTTGAGCAGTCTTTTTTAGAGGTTTTTAGTTACTGTTTTTGTAATAGAGGATGAAGCGTTGAATTGACGAGTAAACGCGGTTATACTCTTGTATAAAGGAACTCTCGATGTACTTATAGACCACTCGCGCCGAGCGCTCTCCGGCGAATGCTCGCATTCGTCCCGGCGCACCGTCTAATATGCACTACCGGCTACAGCGCACGTTTTACTTGGTGCGCGCATGCAGAGAGCAACAGAGGCACAGGCATAGCATCGACCGCGCGCGCTACGCTACAAGGTGACTGGTGTGTTAACGCAGGTAAGACGCCGCTCGTGACTGCACGCGTGAGTTGCGCTCCAATCATCCCTCCTCAGGATCTCTCCGGACTTTGCTGCTGCTGCTACATACATGCAACGACTACTCGGCCCGTGACGTTGCTGCTGCTGCTGCTGCAGTTGCTCTCTGCTTGCATCGTATAGTTCGCTCGACTCTTGCTACCGATGCCGCCGCGCATTGCAATTTTCGCACGCGGGTAAACGCGCGTTGCTGTACCGTTGGAAACGAGGTGAGAAAACAATTGTGCGCCTCGTAAGATGCCTTTAACACTTTGATCGAATTTTTTTTGTTGTTTTCAGGTTCTTTACCCCCGGTAAAGGAAGGTTTGTGAATTTATATATTTGTATTTACATTTTATGTTTTTTTCTTTACTTTTTTATGAGAACTAAAGAAAAATGCAAAATAGAATCTTGCATATTTGCTGAGTCATCGTTTTTAGCTTTTTACGAATTTACGTCTATGAGGAAGTATGTTTGCTTCCTTATAGAGGAAGTCTTGTGAAATGGTAAAAATACAGGAGAACCACCATTAAACGGGATCGGATTAAACGGGCATCTTATAAGGTTTTTTCTTTTTGCCACCGCATGACATTAAAAAACCTTAACGTTACAAAAAAAGTACTGAAAGCTTTACATACAAGTTTGCATTATTCAACAATTATGTATAAGTTGTAGCAAATCTCATTGCAACTAGTCAAAATAACAGTTCTGTTCAGTTTAGATTAACCGGGAATTCTTCGGTCCCGAGCAGCCCGGTTAATCGAGGTTCTACTGTAATGAGGAAGCAAGGTTGTACTTTGCATCCTCGTGTTAAATAATATTTGATAATAATAATAATTGTATAAAAGTTAAAAAACTACTGACTGGAAAAATGAGTGTAATTAATTAATCCTTTGGAGCATATATTTTTCCTTACATGCAATCGACTTGAAATTAGAGAATCACGGGCTTTTGAGGTCGCTGATTACGAATCTAAACTCAGAATTTGAAAATTCAAAATGGAGGTTCCAATATGGAGGACCAGAATGCAAAAAGTCGTTTGATAAAAGTGAAAGTTGACGCACGGGGATTTTTGGGGTCGCTTATTGCGAATCTGAACCTAGAATCTGGAAATTCAAAATGGAGGATCCAATATGGCGGGCCAGAATACAAAAAGTCGTTTGATAAAAGTGAAAGTTGACTCTTGGGGGTTTTTGGGGTCGCTGATTGCGAATCTGAACTGACAATTTGAAAATTCAAAATGGAGGATCCAATATGGCGGACCAGAATGCAAAAAGTCGTTTGATAAAAATGAAAGTTGACGCACGGGTATTTTTGGGGTCGCTTATTGCGAATCTGAACCCAGAATCTGGAAATTCAAAATGGAGGACCCAATATGGCGGACCAGAATACAAACAGTCGTTTGATAAAAGTGAAAGTTGACTCTTGGGAGTTTTTGGAGGAGCTGATTGCGAAGCTGAACCCAGAATGTGGATATTCAAAATGGAGGATCCAATATGGCGGACCAGAATACAAAAAGTCGTTTGATAAAAGTGAAAGTTGACTCTCGGGGGTTTTTGGGGTCGCTGAATGCGAATCTGAACCCAGAATCTGGATATTCAAAATGGAGGATCCAATATGGCGGACCAGAATACAAAAAGTCGTTTGATAAAAGTGAAAGTTGAATCTCGGGGGTCGCGATCTCTTTTGGGGTCGCTGATTGCGAATATGAACTGACAATTTGAAAATTCAAAATGGAGGATCCAATATGGCGGACCAGAATGCAAAAAGTCGTTTGATAA
Organism: Ephialtes manifestator; assembly: GCA_963970395.1. Lineage (NCBI taxonomy): Eukaryota > Metazoa > Arthropoda > Insecta > Hymenoptera > Ichneumonidae > Ephialtes > Ephialtes manifestator. The sequence continues at coordinate 5,740,827 of OZ019968.1, read as the reverse complement.
AAGTGAAAGTTGACTCCTGGGGGTTTTTGGGGTCGCTTATTGCGAATCTGAACCCAGAATCTGGAAATTCAAAATGGAGGATCCAATATGGCGGACCAGAATACAAAAAGTCGTTTGATAAAAGTGAAAGTTGAATCTCGGGGGTTTTTGGGGTCGCTGATTGCGAATTTGAACTGACAATTTGAAAATTCAAAATGGAGGATCCAATATGGCGGACCAGAATGCAAAACGTCGTTTGATAAAAGTGAAAGTTGACTCTTGGGAGTTTTTGGGGGAGCTGATTGCGAATCTGAACTCAGAATGTGGAAATTCAAAATGGAGGATACAATATGACGGACCAGAATACAAAAAGTCGTTTGATAAAAGTGAAAGTTGACTCTTGGGAGTTTTTGGGGAAGCTGATTGCGAATCTGAACTCAGAATGTGGAAATTCAAAATGGAGGATACAATATGACGGACCAGAATACAAAAAGTCGTTTGATAAAAGTGAAAGTTGACTCTCGGGGGTTTTTGGGGTCGCTGATTGCGAATCTGAATTGAGAATCTCGAAATCCAAAATGGAGGATTCAATATGGCGGACCAGAATGCAAAAAGTCGTTTCATAAAAGTGAAAGTTGACTCTCGGGGATTTTGAGGTCGCTGATTACGAATTTGAAATGAGAATCTGGAAATTCAAAATGGCTGTGTGAGTGAATTCGAAAACACGGATTCGTAATTAGCGAATTATGCTAATCTAATAATGAAACCAATATGCGAATTTTTCTTATTTAACCATTTTTCGTTTACCTAATTTGTTTATTAACTGCACTAATTCTTTCAGTCGGGAGGTTCTTAATTTTTATAGAATTGTTTTTTATTAGAATTACGGTTCTTGAATTATAGGTGAATGAAATTTCGCACGCACACGCGCACACATAAGCAATAACACGAAAATTAGCCCCTAGACAATTGGCCCCGGAAAACCATGCAGAAAATTATTGGAGGTAAATTTTCTGCAACTATTATTCCTGAGAGCCAATTTTCCAGGGGCCAAATTTCGGACCCAGTTTTCCGGGATTTAATTTTCCCAGTATCGCACACGCCTATATTTTTGAAGAATTTTTTTTATCCATTTAAAAAAAAATCGCCCCTTCGCTTCCTCATAGAAAAAGCTTTATTTTCATGGGGAAAAAATGTTTCGAGATTTTTATGTCAGGATACTCAGAATTGTCCAAATCGTCGAGAAAATTCCCAGGCTGGAATTCTGAATGTTCCCGGTTCGAACCCGGGTCATGGCGGAATTTGTTCACAATTTGTTTGAGGTATATTACATTTCGTCAATTGTGGCTGCTTGATGAATTATTTCAATTTATTAAGCAGCTACAGTCGATATTTGTAACGATTCGGTTTAGTGAAATTTGAATTATGCTTCGGTTTCGCGCACTTTGAATCTAGCGATCACTGTCTCAGATCCGAAATGTGCTTCGCAAAAGTTCCATCACAAAAAATAGACCGCCAAGAGTCGATCAAAAATTAATAATAACAATATTCGGTGACGTCTATAACATACTACGGTCGAGAAAAATGGTCTAGACAAAAATGTGCAATGTGCAATTTACAATGTGCAATGTGCAATCTTCAATGTGCAATGTGCAATGTGCCATGTGCAATGTACAATGTGCAAAGTGCAATGAGTAATGTGCAATGTGCAATGTGCAATGTGCATTGTGTAATGTGCCATATGCAATGGCAATGTGCGATATGCAATGTGCAATGTGCAATGTGCAATTTACAATGTGCAATCTGCAATGTGCAATGTGCAATGTGCAATTTACAATGTGCAATCTGCAATGTGCAATGTGCAATGTGCTATGTGCAATATGCAATCTTCAATGTGCAATGAGTAATGTGCAATGTGCATTGTGCATTGTGCAATGTGCATTGTGCATTGTGCAATGAGTAATGTGCATTGTGCAATGTGCAATGTGCAATGAGTAATGTGCAATGTGCATTGTGCAATGTGCAATGTGCAATGTGCAATGTGCAATGTGCAATGTGCAATGGCGATGTGCAATTTGCCATGTGCAATGGCAATGTGCAATGTGCACTGTGCGATGTGCAATGTGCGATGTGCGATGTGCAATGTGTGATGTGCAATGTGCAATGTGCAATGGCGATGTGCAATGTGCAATGTACAATGTGCAATGGCGATGTGCAATGTACAATGTGCAATGTGCAAAGTGCAATAAGTAATGTGCAAAGTGCAATGTACAATTTACAATGTGCAATGTGCAATGTGCAATCTTCAATGTGCAATGTGCAATGTACAATGTACAATGTGCAATGTGCAGAGTGCAATGAGCAATGTGCAATGTGCAATGTGCAATGTGCAATGTGCAATGTGCATTGTGCAATGTGCAATGTGCAATGTGCATTGTGCAATGTGCCATGTGCAATGGCAATGTGCGATGTGCAATGTGCAATTTACAATTTACAATTTACAATTTACAATTTACAATTTACAATTTACAATTTACAATTTACAATTTACAATTTACAATTTACAATTTACAATTTACAATTTACAATTTACAATTTACAATTTACAATTTACAATTTACAATTTACAATTTACAATTTACAATTTACAATTTACAATTTACAATTTACAATTTACAATTTACAATTTACAATTTACAATTTACAATTTACAATTTACAATTTACAATTTACAATTTACAATTTACAATTTACAATTTACAATTTACAATTTACAATTTACAATTTACAATTTACAATTTACAATTTACAATTTACAATTTACAATTTACAATTTACAATTTACAATTTACAATTTACAATTTACAATTTACAATTTACAATTTACAATTTACAATTTACAATTTACAATTTACAATTTACAATTTACAATTTACAATTTACAATTTACAATTTACAATTTACAATTTACAATTTACAATTTACAATTTACAATTTACAATTTACAATTTACAATTTACAATTTACAATTTACAATTTACAATTTACAATTTACAATTTACAATTTACAATTTACAATTTACAATTTACAATTTACAATTTACAATTTACAATTTACAATTTACAATTTACAATTTACAATTTACAATTTACAATTTACAATTTACAATTTACAATTTACAATTTACAATTTACAATTTACAATTTACAATTTACAATTTACAATTTACAATTTACAATTTACAATTTACAATTTACAATTTACAATTTACAATTTACAATTTACAATTTACAATTTACAATTTACAATTTACAATTTACAATTTACAATTTACAATTTACAATTTACAATTTACAATTTACAATTTACAATTTACAATTTACAATTTACAATTTACAATTTACAATTTACAATTTACAATTTACAATTTACAATTTACAATTTACAATTTACAATTTACAATTTACAATTTACAATTTACAATTTACAATTTACAATTTACAATTTACAATTTACAATTTACAATTTACAATTTACAATTTACAATTTACAATTTACAATTTACAATTTACAATTTACAATTTACAATTTACAATTTACAATTTACAATTTACAATTTACAATTTACAATTTACAATTTACAATTTACAATTTACAATTTACAATTTACAATTTACAATTTACAATTTACAATTTACAATGTGCAATGTGCAATATGCAATCTTCAATGTGCAATGAGTAATGTGCATTGTGCAATGAGTAATGTGCAATGTGCATTGTGCAATGTGCAATGTGCAATGGCGCTGTGCGATGTGCAATGTGCACTGTGCAATGTGCAATGTGCAATGTGCAATGTGCAATGTGTGATGTGCAATGTGCGATGTGCAATGTGCAATGTGCAATGTGCAATGTGCAGTGTGCACTGTGCGATGTGCACTATGCGATGTGCAATGTGCAATGTGCAATGTGCAATGTGCAATGTGCAATGTGCAATGTGCAATGTGCAATGTGCAATGTGCAATGTGCAATGTGCAATGTGCAATGTGCAATGGCAAAGTGCAATGGCAATGTACAATGGCAATGTGCAATGTGCACTGTGTGATGTGCGATGTGCACTGTGTGATGTGCGATGTGCAGTGTGCAATGTGCAGTGTGCAATATGCAATGTGCGTGTGCGTGTGCCGGTGCGTGTGCGTGTGCGTGTGCGTGTGCGTGTGCGTGTGCGTGTGCGTGTGCGTGTGCGTGTGCGTGTACGTGTGCGTGTGCGTGTGCAATATGCAATGTGCGTGTGCGTGTGCCGGTGCGTGTGCGTGTGCGTGTGCGTGTGCGTGTGCGTGTGCGTGTGCGTGTGCGTGTGCGTGTACGTGTGCGTGTGCGTGTGCGTGTGCGTGTGCGTGTGCGTGCGCGTGTGCGTGTGCGTGTGCGTGTGCGTGTACGTGTGCGTGTGCGTGTGCGCGTGTAGCTTCGAAAATTGCCGACAACTCAAGAACCGTACAGCCGATTGAGCTGAAATTTGGCACTTAAGTGAAGCAGCAGCCTGTCTTTCATAGACAGAAATATTTATATTTTCCAACACTCCCTTTTTTATGGCCCGTAGTAATTCCATGAATAAAAATTACATATAATAATAATGTAAGTTACGGAAAAGTAGAAAATAACAGTTCGTTATATTGAATTTGTAACATTTTTGTTGTCAACAATTTGAAAAAATTGAGGATACACCCTAAGGTATAAAGATAGACAACTTGGATGCAAAAGTTTATTATTGTTTATGAGCGGAAGCTATAGTCGAATTTTTATGTCAATATCGTTTTCCTCTATCTAAAATCTAGAGTGACTAAAATTACTTTTTACTGCGAGACAAGATCGCGTGGACTACGTTGATATCTGATATTCTTCGCATATTTTCAACACACCTAACCACACTAAGATATAATTTATTTGCTTAATTCACGCGATGCACTGGCATGAGATATCGTTAAGTACGACGGCAATCTAACGAGGCGTGAGATTGCAGTTATTGTGACAAAAACGTGAGGATTATGGAGTTAAACGATAAAATGCCTGAGATCGTTGCTACACAGATAGAATCGAAAATGTTGGTCAATTTCGAAATTAATTACCTTAGTTTATGGCTGAGATAACTAATTTCTTCCTTTAAGGGTTTTAACTGCGGATTTCCTAGTTATTATCAGTATTTGATTAATAATGCTGATTACTTTATCAATTTATTTATTTATTTTTGTTTACCTTTGGGAAAAATTTTATATCCAGAACATTTTTGTGGAGATAACAAATTTCCAGTAAGTGATCATTTTTTTTAACCAGACTAATTGTATGATTCATTTTGTTAATTCTGCGAATTAAGAATGAGATTATCGGGAGATTATCATATTCTTAATGAATTAATATCCCGACTATAATATGCAAATGATTCTTATTTAACGATTTTTTATTGACCCAATTTGTTTATTAATTGCACTCATTTTTGAGTCAGGAGATTTTTAATTTTTATAAAATTATAAATATATTCTTTAGATCTTTTAAAAAATCTATCCATGATAATTACTCGTGAATCAAATTTTTAATTTGTCACATCAATTGTATCTCAAATGATTTTTATTGCCAACAATTTTTATCAAAATATAATGAAATGATAGGAGATATTAGATTATTTGATTTTTTTTTACTTATTTTTTTTTACACTTCGTAAAAAATTCGGTTTCTGAAATTTTTTGAAGCAAATTTTAAAAATAGAACTTTGCACACTTCATTCTTAAAATCTGTCAACATACTTCATTATAAAAAAGTTCTTCCTTTGTAAAAAGTTAAAAATAATGAGAAATTGGTGTGACGAGTTCTACCTTCCATTATTATTTTTAATTTGAAAATTGATTTTCAAAAAAGTCTGTGTGTCAGTTTTATTTTTTAAAATTAAGTACAAAATCTACAACAGAACGTATCGTAGGGGGTTTAAAAAAATATATATTTAATATATTTTACGGTAAAAAATAAATTATAATATATTTTACGGTAAAGAATAAATTTTAATATTTTTTAAGAGAAAATTTTTATAAATTTAAAAAAAAAAAAATTTTTTTATGTTTTAAGAAAAATTTTATTTTTTTATTTTTTAAGAATAAAAAATTTTTTAATTAAAAAAAAAATGATTTTTATATTTTTTAAGTAAAATAAATAAAAATTAAGAGTTTTTGGAACTAATGATTCCCACCAGCTCTGAATTTCCTCTTACACGTCGTATGGAATGACAGAAACAAACTAGTGCTGCCATCTCGTAGATAACATTGTAAATTCATGGGGAAACCTCGCAGTCGACATATTACCATAATGATTGTCGTTACCATATGTTTAGTTACCAACTGTCGTTGCTTTTGTTTTTATACCACCGGAGCTATTCTTTACCTCGTCAATTTTATTAGAAGCGACTCATTCCAATATTCTAATGTATTTTTAATTTAAAAAACTGATGAGAAATATTTAAATAATAACAGCAAATTTTTTTCTACGATAAAATTTCAAAAAAAAAATTTTCTATATATGACATTATGATGCATATCCAATTCCTTGATTTTTTTTCTAGCTATGATAATGATTCAACGTTGAGGGAAAATGGTCACCATGGAAACATAACAATCAGTAGCTAGCCTAGCAATATTTGACAGAAAATTTGTATCTTTAGTATTCATTGAGTACAGTAAAAGATAAAAAAAGAAAATAAATTAAAAAATGGGAAAAGAGGAAGTGGAGCTCGTAACTGTTGCAAAGCCCGCGAATAAAAAATCGTTGCTTGAACGATATGATATACCGATCGAGCATTTGTCATTTGAATATATAAATCAGTGCAAGGAAGCCAAAGAGTTGGAGCGAATAGTTCTTATTCTTCGGTAAGTTTTTAGCAGACTATTTATGAAGCCTATTTTTTTTTAAATAACTACAGTAGTAAAGTTTTATTTATTTTATTAACAATATCAAAAAATAATTCTAAATTATAAAATTCGATATCCATTAATAACATTAACAAATTTATTAAATAATAAAAACAGTTCAATTTTTTTATTTAATTTTATCACTTAAATAATTGTAGAAGTATTTTTAATGTTTTTCTATTTTTTTTTTCAGTTCTATTATTTTTTCTAATTATCTGAGTGCGTCAAATAAATTTTTTGGCAAAGGAAAATATCCTTTATTTTATAGAATTTACAGGTATGTTTGTAAAATCAACAGAAAAATCGACGATGTGGAAATTAAATACTTATGCAGTAAAAAAAAATTCACCAAATAACGATAGCATGGAATTTAAAAAAAATTCTCTTCGCACGGCCGATTTTTATCTGACTTCTACATACGATTGGATATTTTATGGAATTAAAATGAAAAATACAAAATTTCACAATGGGCGAAAAAAAATTAATCTGATTATCACCAAAAACTCAAATCATCACAAATATCAAATATCAAAAATTTCAAATATCACCAAATATAATCTGAAATTCACAGTAAATATAATTTTTTTACCTTATATTTTTTTTGGAAGTTTTTTTCCTTCCAGAAAATAAATAATAAAAAATAAAATAAAAATACCGTTTTTTTTCATATATATTTTTCTAAACATTATGGATAAAAATACTTAATTATGAGTAATAATTAATGAATAAAAAAATTAATAATGAAAGAAAATTTTAACAATAAATATAATTACAGTTCAGGGAAGTTACCCAGATTTAACGAAACACGCTGACAAACGTTTAGCTGAAACAAAACCTGATTAAGGAAAAATAAAAAATGTCACAATAGACGAAAAAAAATTAATCTGATTATCCTCGTTAACATAATTCATTTTTTTTTGCATAAACCCAGAGTCAAAGTTGTCTAAAAATTCACAGTAAATATAATTTTTTTACCTTATATTTTCCGTTGCAGATTTATTCCTTCGAGAAAATAAATAATAAAAAATAAAATAGAAATCCTGATTTTTTTACAAATATTTTTTTTCTATATTATGGACAAAAAATACTTAATTATGAGTAATAATAAATGAATAAAAAAAAGGATGCAAAGTGCAACTTTGCACATTACTTCCTCATTAATTTTATAGAGGAAGCTTTGCGAAAAATGAAAATGATTGACGAAGCAATGTGCAAAATTCTACATTGCATCCTTATTTTAAATACAAATTAAAATAAGAACGAAAACAAAAATTTTCATAAATTCAAAATTCTATAAAATCTAAACCGCTTTATGTATTTCGCTTAAATTCAATACCGATCGTCATTTTTCATTGCTTTATTCGTCAAAAACTGTTTAAGCTCATTATCTAAAAAATTGTGGCAATTAGAGAACGTACACAGATTTTTTGAAAAATTCAATGTCTTATAAAATCTGAACCACTTTACCAATCTTCACCAAATTCGATATCTACTTGCAACTGTATGTTAATTTTACCTTGCAAAAGATTTGAACAGGTTTGGTCGAACTTAACTTGAATAATAATAAAAACAGAATTTTTTCGAAAATTCAAAATTTTATAAAATCTAAACCTCTTTATGGATTTCGCTCAAATTCAATACTGACCTTCATTTTTCATTTCTCTATTTGTCCAGAACTATTTAGCTTATTAGCTGAAAAATTGAAGAAGCTAGAGAACATAGAGACATTTTTCGAAAAATTAAAAGGCTTATAAAATCTCAATTTTTTTTTTCAATTTTTTTGAAAATGTATACATAGGAAGGGGCGCTGCTCCTTTACCAGCGTGCCAAATTTCAACTTGATTGTTAAAGCCGTTTTCGAGATATAGCGATTTGAATTTTGCAAGCCTGCCACACATACATACATACATCCGGACATTTTTTCTAAACCACATTTCTCGGCGTTATGGACCATTTTGAGTGTCTTGACATGAAAATCTCAACAAAAAAAAATTTTTTACGAAAATAAAGTTTCCTCTATGAGGAAGCAAAATAAAATAGAACTCCTGATTTTTTTACAAATATCTTTTTTAAAAATAGTATGGATTATGGCAAAAAGAACTTAAGGGATCTTTCCAGTGTGAAAAAAAAATCGATTTTTTTTTTCGTCTTATCCATTAGTATATACGGTCAAAAACATCCTCTCAAATTTTTAAAGCGAAATTCAAAATAATTCGCTGGCATACTTTATGGACCTGCCATCGCTGATTAGTCGTAAGTACACAATTTAGGTATATGAAATTTCTACACTCGAAACTTTAAGCGCGTTTTTCTCGTAAAAGACATTTTTCAAAACGGTGGACATTCTCCAGGGAACAGTTTTCAAGCGATCGTTTTCAAATTTTAGGAGAACATTCTTCACGCTACTCTCTATCTTGCTATGGAAGCTTTTCTTTTTTTTATCTTTCCATTTTTTTAAAAGAAAAACTGTCGAAGAAAACGGCTAAAATCGGTACTTTTTGTTCAAACCGCCGCCATTTTGTCAATTTTGATAATAAAAAAGCCTCTATAGCGCGATAGCCAATCGCATACTAATTAATAATCCTTTGGTTTTTTTTTAGATCAAATTTGCGACCTCTAGAATGTCCACCATGAGGCTATCTTTTTTATCAACATTATTTTCCACAATTAAAAAAATATATTTAAACAATAAAAATCGTCTTATAAAAAATCACTTTCTGTCATTCATGATTACCTTAATATGTCATAAAACTTTTAGATTCATCGGCGTGTCCGATGAATTAAACGTCCGAAAAAAAATCGTGAAAATAGGCTATTTTTCGGGCCGTCACACTGGAAAGATCCCTTAAGGGGAGGGAGTCAGGTAAAAAAAATTGATTTTGGAAATTCAATATCATGCAAATCCTATTGCATATAAAAATGCCCAACGCACTATATTGTTGGTACTCGATGAAAGGATTTTTTACTGTCGTCTGACTTACATATGCTTTGCAATATTATCTTAAGCAAAGTTCTTAGGTTTTCCATTCTGCGCATAATTCAAATCAAACTACTAGGCAGATTGGAATGGTTGACGTCTCATTGTCTTCTTCATGAAAAGATACACCGGCTAAATGGAGTAAACTATTTTTTTTCATTCTGAAAGCAAAGTTAATCACTGATTTAGAAAATAGCATAAAATTTATTTATTAATAATTATGTTACTTAAAAAATATTACATTTTATTAACATTTGCTCCATTTAGCCGGTGTACCTGTTCATGAAGAAGAAAATGAGACGTCAGCCATTCCAATCTGCCTAGTAGTTTGATCTGAATCATGCGCAGAATGGAAAACCTAAGATCTTTGCTTAAGATAATATTTAAAAGCATATGCAAGTCAGACGACAGTAAAAAATCCTTTAATCGAGTACCAACAATATAGTGCGTTGGGCATTTTTATATGCAATAGGATTTTGATGATATTGAATTACCAAAATCAATTCTTTTGACCTGACTCCCTTCCCTTAAGGGGAGGGAGTCAGGTAAAAAAAATTGATTTTGGAAATTCAATATCATGCAAATCCTATTGCATATAAAAATGCCCAACGCGCTATATTGTTGGTACTCGATGAGTGGATTTTTTAATGTTGTATAACTTGCATATCCTTTTCAATAATATCTTAAGCAAAGTTCTTAAGTTTTCCATTCTGCGCATGATTCACATCAAACTACTAGGCAGATTGGAATGGTTGACGTCTCATTTTCTTCTTCGTGAAAAGATACACCGGCTAAATGGAGCAAATGTTAATAAAAGGTTATATTTTTTAAGTGACATAATTATTAATTAATAAATTTTATGCTATTTTCTAAATCAGTGATTAACTTTGTTTTTAGAATTAAAAAAAAATAGTTTGCTCCATTTAGCCCGTGTATCTTTTCATGAAGAAGAAAATGAGACGTCAACTATTCCAATCTGTCTAATAGTTTGATCTGAATCATGCGCAGAATGGAAAACTTAATAACTTTGCTTAAGATAATATTGACAAGCATATGCAAGTCAGGTAATAATAAAAAAATTCTTTCATCGAGTACCAACAATATACGCGTTGGGCATTTTTATATGCAATAAGATTTGGATGATATTGAATTTCCAAAATCAATTTTTTTTACCTGACTCCCCCCCTTAATTATGAGTAATAATTAATTAACAAAAAATAAATAAATGAACAAAAAAAATATAAACAAGGCTGCAAAGTAAAACTTCGCAAATTTTTTCCTCATTATTGTTGGATTTTTACAAATCTACCTCTATGAGGAAGCATGTTAATCTATTTTGGTTTCCTCATAGAGGAAGCTTTGTAAAAATCCAACAATAATGAGGAAGCAATTTGCAAAGTTCTACTTTGCAGCCTTGTTTATATTGGCGAAAAGTGTTTGCAATTCCCACCCATTTTTTCGAAAACTTATTTGACCTCAGCTTAATGCGCAACGACTACCTTAATCGAAATAACGAAAACGGAGTTTATCCTCCTCTTTTGTGTAAATTTTCATCTCGATTCGTCACGCCGTTCGAGAGTTATGAGCAATTCTATTTTGGGACAAGCGGTCATTATAAATTTTAGAAAATAAAAATTATATATGAAGCAATGTGTAAAGTTCTACTTTGCATTCTTATTTCCATTGAGTACAAACTTTTGTCTCGCATTATCAACTTTTGCTGATGTTAGAGCGAAAATCGTTTTTTTTTTTTGGTAAATTTCAAAATGTCGTAAAATCTGAACCACTTTACCGATCATCGTCAAATTTGGTACGTGGCATAGCTGCATGTTCCTTTTCGTCTGTAAAACATTTCGGTTAAATTGGTGAAGTTCGACGTGATTTATAAAAACAAATGATTTTTTTCGAAAAATTCAAACATCTATAAAATCTGAACCGCTTTACCGATTTCGCCCAAATGCAATGCCAAACAACATTGAACGTATATTTATTTATAAACAACTATTTAGCAAAATCGTCTAATTTTTACGAAAGTTAGAGCGACCACGCCCTTTTTTCAAAAAATTAAAAGTACCATAAAATCAAAATGGCTGATTTTTTTTTTTCAAAAATCTCAACATTTAAAGCGGGACAACTACTCCACTTGCATGCCAAATTTGAGCCATATCGTTCGAACGGTTACTGAGTAATAATTCATCGAATTTTCGGAGCCCAGGACACACACACATACATACGGACATTTTTTCTAAACCACTTTTCCCGACGTTTTGGACAATTCTAAGCATACTGGCATGAAAATCTCACAAAAAAAAATTTTCATGAAAACAAAGCTTCCTCTATAAGGAAGCAAAATTAACAATAAACGTATTTTCAGGTCAGGGGAAGAAGGAAGTTATCCAGATTTAACGAAACACGCTGAAAAACGTTTAACCGAAATAAAACCTGAAAGTGCTGTTCTGAGAGTAATCGAACCTGTACTTACAAGAGACATGTTAGCACCAGAGAGAAGACAAAAACTGGAAAATGATATGAACCAGTGGATGAACGAGATGAAATTACGTGAGAAAGATTTGGAAGAGGGAAAATCAATGCAGATTGGGGAGTCTATTCCTCAACCTAATATCAGACAAATAACATTTAACGAAAACAAAGTCAGACATAATTTCAATAATTAATTTTCTTCTTTTTTCACATATTATTTTTTTTTTTTCATCTTTTATTTTTTTTTTTAATCTTGTCATTTTTTTTTTTTTTTTTTTAGAAAAAGCAACAAACATCAAAAAATCCGAATAAGAATAAACGCATAAGTTCGTGCGATTATGCTGCTTGGGATAAATACGATGCTGACACAGAATTAAATAGAATTGAACTGCAGCATGAAAAGAAACAAGCTGATATCAAAAGAATTCAGCAAAAACATCGGGAAAAAGAAGAGAAAGTTAAAAAAACGTCCAGACAAGCTATAGTCAACAATCGTGAGTTTTATTTATTGATAAAAATTACATTTATTAATAATAATAACAAAAAAATAATCCCAAAATTTAATTAAATTTTTTTTCTTTTTTTCGCAATTTTCATAATATGCGAATGATTATTTATTATAATCGTAATTTATAATAATGAATATTTATTATAAATGATTAATATTATAATTATTATGCTTATTTAGCCATTTTTCATTTACCCAATTTTTTTTATTAATTACACTAATTTTTTTCAGTCGGGTATTTTTTTAAAATTTTTATAAAATATATTTTTGTTTTTAATTTCTTTTTTTTTTTTAGTCACTTTAACCGGGACTGAATACAACGTTATGGCCGAAGAGGAAAGAAAAAAGGGAAACGAGGCATTCAAAGCCGGAGACTACGAAGAGGCTCTTCAATTTTATGACTTGAGTATTGCCATTGATGCTTCGACCGAAGCATACAACAATCGTGCAATTACTTACATTAAATTGCGGCGTTACAGCGATGCTGTAATAGATTGCAACAGAGTCATTAGTGCGGAGCACATGAATATTAAGGCTCTTTTACGTCGAGCATTGGCTTTGGAACATCTCGAAAAAAACTCCCAGGTATATTATTATTATTATTAATCTTTTTTTTTAATATAAAAATTTAATTAAAATTTAATTAATATAAATTTTTATTATAATTTTTTTTTTCAGTGCATAGAGTGTTTATAAATAATTCTTTTTTGCTTCCCCGTAAGGAAAACTTTGTTTTCGTAGAAATTTTTTTTTTTCTGATTTTCATCTGAGGATGCTCAAAAAGCTCTCAAACGTCGAGAAAAATTATTTGTACGAAATTTCTGTATGTGTGTATGTGTGTGTGTATGTTCGGATTCTTGTTATCATGGTAGCGTACGCTATTTTCAAGATATCGCTCTGGAATTTGGTACACATGTATAGTGTAGCTAGATAAAAGCTAAGTTCAAATTTGGCACGAATCCGTTGAGTGGTTCCAAAATTATGACAATTTGAATTTTTTTATAAAATCACATCACGCTCTTACTTTCACATTTTTAAAGATATTGGAACTTAATACCACTCGCTCGAAATTCTATGGCCAATTTGATTTTATTGAAATTAAATTTTTTTTTAATATTCTGAAATTTTGAAATCTTTTGAAATTTTTTTAAACTTTGTAATTTTGAAATTTTTTGAAATTTTTAAGTCTTGTAATGTTTTGAAATTTTGTAATTGTTTGAAATTTTTAATCTTGTATAATGTTTTGAAATTTTGTAATTTCTTGAAATTTTGGATTCTTGTAATTTTTTGAAATTTTGAAGTCTTGTAATGTTCTGAAATTTTGTAATGTTTTGAAATTTTTAAGTCTTGTAATGTTTTGAAATTTTTAAGTCTTGTAATTTTTTGAAATTTTTAAGTCTTGTAATGTTTTGAAATTTTGTAATTTTTTGAAATTTTGAAGTCTTGTAATGTTTTGAAATTTTGAAGTGTTGTAATGTTTTGAAATTTTGTAATTTTTTGACATTTTGTATTTTTTTGAAATTTTTTGAAATCATGTAATTGTTTCGAAATTTTGTAATTTTTTGAAATTATGTAATTGTTTCGAAATTTTGTAATTTTTTGAAATTTTTTTAAATTATGTAATTGTTTCGAAATTTTGTAATTTTTTGAATTTTTTTGAAATTATGTAATTTTTTCGAAATTTTGTAATTTTTTGAAATTTTTTGAAATTATGTAATTGTTTCGAAATTTTGTAATTTTTTAAATTTTTTTGAAATTATGTAATTGTTTCGAAATTTTGTAATTTTTTGAAATTTTTTGAAATTATGTAATTGTTTCGAAATTTTGTAATTTTTCCAAATTTTGTAATTTTTTTCGAAATTTTGTAATTTTTTCGAAATTTTGTAATTTTTTTGAAATTTTGAAGTATTGTAATTTTTTGAAATTTGGAAATTTTGTAATTTTTTAAACTTTTGAAATTTTAAAAAATTTTGAAATTAACTTTTTTTTTCACATTTTTTGAAATTTTGAACAAATGTTAATTTTTTTTTGCTTGCTACACCAAAAACCTTCAATTTGTGCCCAAAAATAAAAAATTCACACACTGATTTTTCTTTTTGCAGGCTTTAGTTGATTACGAGGCAATTTTGAAATTAGAGCCGATGAACAAAGTTGCGATTGCTGCGATCAACAAATTAAGGGCACCGTGCAGTTCGAAAAAAATTAAGTACGTACAGATTTTTAATTAAGATGATAATAAACTAAATTGCAATATTTTATATGCGCAATTCGAACAAAATTTGGAGTTCATGATTCATGTCTTTCAACTCCCTTAAGGATTTATATGGAACTAACCAAAAGTCTTATTTGATGCGAATTTGAGTTGTTTCGAAATCAATGTCATTAATGATACTCAGAAAATTGTTTTTGTTTAATAATAATGCGAAGAAGTTATTGATAAATTAGTAAAAAAAATAGCTTAACGAAGTTTAAAAAATTCGTTGATTTGTATAAAATATTTTCCCATATTATATGAAGACGTTTTACCGACAACGTATCCTATGAATTAGCATGGTAACAATACAAAATTTGTTTATAGGTACACAAAAAAGAAAGCAGTGGAAAAAATTTTTAAAAATATATTTCATTACAAATTATTCGAAAAATTAATTTGTTTGCAAATAAATACAAAAAAAAAACAACAACGATTTTATCATAAATGTATCAAAAATTTGTTTCGATCGTAAATTTTTTGAAGAATGAATTTGATTATAAATTTTTTGAAAAAATTCATTTGCCTACATTTTTTTCGGAAAAATAATGTGATTACAAATTTTCCGAAAAAGGAATTTGCTCAACAAAGTTTCGAAAAAAAGTTCTCAATGGATGGTTAAAAAAATTCTGATCTGATGAAAATTATCGATTTTCCCTCTCCCATCACCCCTATAATAAATTTTTTTAATTATGATTTTGAAATTTACGTTTGCAATAAGTTTTTACATTTGTTTTTATGAAATTGTAATATTTTTGTGGTATTGAATCTTTCTATGAAAATAAATCCAGATCTCACGACTTTTTAACCGTTTCCAATAAAAAGTTCAGTTATGTACCAAAATGTATGTATCCGAAAAAATAAGCATGTCTATTTAAAGAAAAAAAGGTCTCAAAGTCTGGCAATATTTAAAAAAACAAAATTATTTCGTAAAAATTTCTTAAAATAATAATAATCGTAATAATATTCCTATAATTTTCAATGACATTGATTTATTCACATTTTCATTTTTCCCCAAAAATAAATGTAAATTCTAATTAAAACAAATTTTTTAATTAGCAATGGTATACCCTTAAGACTAGGAACAAAAAATATTTTTAAAGATTACAATTATCATGAATTATTACAGATTTTGTATTATTAATTAACAAAAAAAATTCCCAATTTTAGGATGAAAATTGAGGAAGAAATATCTACAGAAGAAACCGGTGTCATGAAGAAATCAGAAGTTGAGAAAATTGGAAACAATTATTCTCACCAGGAAAAGTCAAAGTCTGGCCAGGAAAAATCTAAAGAAAAATCAAATAATTGCATTAACAAAGTTCCTACAACTTTACATAAGTCTTCAACTTTTCCAAGTCAAAGTTCAACTTCCTCAGAAAAATCTTCACAGCAAATTCCACCTCAAGTGTGTTTCTGCAACAATGCTCCAAGTTCATCGCAGCATATTTCGCCTTTTCCTCACATGAGGAACATTTACTGTTCCAAAAAGCTTGAAAAATCATCTGGCTTCCCAAAACTTCAAAGTATCTTCACCAACACCAAAATGTCTTCCGATAAATCTTCGGGAGTGATTATTGAAGAAATCCCGAATGAACCACTTGAAGAACCAGTTGAAAAATCTAGCAATAAAAAGACTAATGAAAAAATAAAGAAAAATGAGGAAAAAAATTCGAGGACAATTTTGGGACATGACGATACCTCAAATAAAATAACCAAAAAAGCTACTGTATTGATAGAAGAAATTCAAAAAAAGGAAGTTGAACTCAAAGAAGATATTCCAAAAAAGAAAGTTCAACCTCAAGAAGATATTCCAAAAAAGGAAATTAAACTCAAAGAAAATATTCCAAAAATGGAAGTTCAACCCCAAGAAGATATTCCAAAAAAGGAAATTAAACTCAAAGAAGATATTCCAAAAATGGAATTTCAACCCCAAGAAGATATTCCAAAAAAGGAAATTAAACTCAAAGAAGATATTCCAAAAAAGGAAGTTAAACTCAAAGAAGATATTCCACAAAAGGAAATTAAACTCAAAGAAGATATCACAATGGATATCAATTTTGCTAAAATATCAACGCCCTACGAGTTTCTCAAAGTTTGGCATTCATTGAAAAATGATTCCGAGCTGATTTTGCGAGCCAAACTTTTGCTAAGTTTAACACCAGAGAATATTAATACAGGTAAAAATGGAAAACTTGATAAAAATGTGTTTTCACATTTTTTGAAAAATGTTTTAAATTAGTTATAGGAAACAAGATGGATGGTGATATGTTGAGCATCATTTTGAGATGCTTTTTCACACACTTTTGCATCCCTGAGCAGTCAAAAATTCTGCATCAGTTTCTGCAGAATCTCACAAAAGTTAAAAGGTTTTCTATGATATGCATGTTCATGAATGAGCAGGACAAAAAAGGTAAGAGTCTGAAAATTGCGTTAGTGATAAGCTCACAATCATTGCACTGAAATGGTTCGTTGTTAGAGCAAATAATATTGGAAATATTCTTTGTCAGTTTCAAACAATTGAACCAACGATTTTTTTCCCTATGATTAGACAAATTTTACTAGAATTTGGAAATTGGCTTCGGGCGTGAGCTTCATTCGCGGCCATTTTGAACAGCCAGCGTTCGAAGCGGCGAAATTGTGCAACAGTTGATAAAAAATTATCACAGTAAAGCATGCTAGCGTACGTTAATTAACGATATTATTTATATTTCTTTAATAAATCGACACTGTGAGTGCGCCAAAAGAAAAGGCCTCAATCCCGTGAAGAAAAATATTAGGGTTGTCCTAAGATAACTTAGGGCACTATCGGGCTTTAATGTGGACACCATAAAAGGGAGTTCCAGATCACTCCCAATTAGGGACCTACTAAGGAAACTGTAGGGTTTCATGCCGATATTTAATGGGGTTATATTAGGGCAATTAATTAAGGGCCCAGTCAGGCTTAATCATGGCACCAAGTAAATAAATCAATAATAATTTCGCCACGTAAGGGCCTCATAAGGCAATTCTAGGTTGCCACGACAAAGTTTAATAAGGGCTTGATAGGGTAATCACTTAAGGGCCCAGTCAGGCGTATTCATGGCACCAAGTAAACAAATCAATAATAATTTTGCCACCTAAGGGTCTCATAAGGCAATTCTAGGTTTCCATAACGAAGTTCAATAAGGGCTTGATAGGGTAATTACTTAAGGGCCCATATAGCACATAATATTGCCTAAATATTGCAGGAATATTTCGAATATTTCATTACACAGGAATATTACCATAAGCTTCCAATCGAATATTCACAAATATTTAATTGCAATATTGTCAACTTAAAGTTCAGAAATATTGTTAAAGGTAAAACAATTGCCAATCATTTTTTAAATATTTCTGAACATTACCTGTGAAACGAACAATCCAATTTCTTCAACAATATTTCACAAAGTTTCGAATAAAAGGTTCCAGATTAGATTTTGCAAATATTACAATGAAACTTTTTTGCAACATTCCAATACGTTTCAAGTGGAAATTTCTAAACTAGTTTTAAAAAGTTGAATTTGTTGATAAAAAGAAATTTGCCTCGTTCAATTGAGTATCATTCGATTTGAAAAAACTGAAATTCAATCGGGAAGTCGTCATATAATTATTTGGAAATGGGGACAAATTCTGACAGAAATTGGAAGCCTCATTAGAATTGATTGGAAAACGCGGCACGGTATGAATCGATTTTTTTTACAAGATTGTTATGCACCAGAAATCTTCTAAAAGGTTGCTCAATCTTTATTTTTTAATTCATCAGTCTTTGTTGACAGAACACATGGGCAATAAAAGTATAACGTTTGTACAAGTAATCGATAGTCTAGTGGTTAGCGTGATAGACATTAAGACGTTAAATAGGTTTGATAGGTAGGTAGATGTAAGTCTTTGAAGCGAGAATTTACGTTTCTTTCAACCGCATTCCCCTCTGGAACAAATTTAGTTAATGAAACTCTAATATTGTTATATATTTTTGAAACAGGATCGCTTTTTAAAATTACCCATCGTTAATTCGACGTGGATGTACTACATAGGTGAGGTTGTGAGTTCGATTCCTGGACGGGATTTTTTTTTTTTTTTTTTTTTTCAATAAATAATATTATTATCGAGGACATCCAATGGTACTGCTTAAAAACTCGCAATCCAAACATTATATTAAAAACGGTAGAATTTCTTACGAATTAGCCTTGGGCAAAAAATGTAATATTAACACAATATTGCTCTGTAATATTATTGAAATATTATATTTGCAACGTTTTGAGCGGACATTGCAAGATTTCTACAATATTTTAGAAATGTTTTAAACATCTGTCACAATATTTTCGCAATATTGCATCATTGCAAAGGAATATTTCGAGAATGTTTTAGAAATATTTCGGTGCTATGTGGGGGCCCAGTCAGGATCATCATGATATCAAGTAAACTAATTAATCATAATTTTCCTAAATAAGGATCTCATAAGGCCATGGTGAATTTTAATAATGCCTTGATAAGTTAATTAATTAAAGGCCCAGTCAGGCTTCACCATGGCATAAAGTAAACAAATCAATAATAAATTTGCCAGATGAGGATCTTATATGTCAATCCGAGGTTTCCATGGCAAAATTGGTGGTCACCTATCCAACTAATGACCGTCAAAGTCAGCCAGGTGGTCACCCATTCTAATACTGGCCCTCTGGTCAGTCAGACAGTCCCGCACCTAGATACAAACGAACTAATTCGCGCAAACGATAAAACAAGCAATTTTGTGGAATATAATTATAGATGACAACAACGATACAATGTACCCTATGCGATATAACCAATTTCTATAAAAAAATAACTGAATGTGCTTTTGTTTTTACACATCAGACACAGTCATGTAAATCTATCAAGTTCTGACTATATTACATTAATTTTATTTCATGTTTCATATTACAGTCAATCAAATAGACAAAAAAAATTGCATATTCATATGATTTGAATGGCCAAGTAGTCCAGACGCCAGAGGGGGTTCTGTGTGCCATTCGAGGTCCGCGAAATATTCTTGATGCAGATGATAGGTTTTGACCTCCTGAACACGAATATATAAGGTGTTTTGCGGAAAACCCGGTCGTTTAGTTATTAATCGCAATTGTTTATTAACAATAGAAATTGTTGTTTTTTTGAACTCGGATATTTTTTTTTGTATAGTCCTGTCAATTCTGAGTCGAAAAGGTCCCATACAATTTTGCTCTACAATCCATAGATTCGGAGCAATAAATTGTTGAAAGTTGCAATTAGACCAAAATTGCTCTTCTTAACAAATTAGTAACTTCGAAAATATAAGTCATAAAGAAAAATGTAAAGGAACTAATTTTGCCCAATGAACCGAGGAATATGAAAAAATAAATGCGAACACGAGCAGAACAAAAAATAATTATTTATGAAGAGTCGCGAAACGGTATTTTTTCTCTCATAACATACGCATCGAGCGTCGTTATGAGAGAAAAAATACCGTTTCGCGACTCTTCATAAATAATTATTTTTTGTTCTGCTCGTGTTCGCATTTCTTTTTTCATATTCCTCGGTTCATTGGGCAAAATTAGTTCCTTTACATTTTTCTTTATGACTTATATTTTCGAAGTTACTAATTTGTTAAGAAGAGCAATTTTGGTCTAATTGCAACTTTCAACAATTTATTGCTCCGAATCTATGGATTGTAGAGCAAAATTGTATGGGACCTTTTCGACTCAGAATTGACAGGACTATACAAAAAAAAATATCCGAGTTCAAAAAAACAACAATTTCTATTGTTAATAAACAATTGCGATGAATAACTAAACGACCGGGTTTTCCGCAAAACACCTTATATATTCGTGTTCAGGAGGTCAAAACCTATCATCTGCATCAAGAATATTTCGCGGACCTCGAATGGCACACAGAACCCCCTCTGGCGTCTGGACTAAAGAGAGCTAAGGCGCGGCGCAACTACACCATCCGGAGGGTTCTAGGTTCGATTCCCGTCAATGAAAAAAAAAAATGTAATATGTTTTTTCAGCGATTAACATGTACCATCGTATACAGAAAGACGAAATATCTAATTAAAAGTGCAGCATTACTCAACTAAATAATAACAAATATATATTTTTTAATTAAATTTCTTTATTATTTTAGTAAGGACTTATCAGGGCAGCCTTAAAAGGTCCTCATTATTTTGCCTTTAAAGGTCCCGAAGACAAAAGCGTGACCATCATTTCCGAAACCCTATGAGGCTTCCACATAAGGCCCCTAAGAGAATTAGGGAATATTAATCGGGGCCTTGGAAGAACCCTGATAAGATTTCTTCACGGGATGCCGTGTTGCGTCGTGAATTGTAAAAACACCTCTGTAAATTCACCGGTGTACATTTCTACAGTTTCCCTACAGGAAAGATCCAAGTTTTCAAGCAGAAAACGCGCGAGGACTGGATTGCCTCCGTTAAACGAAAAAAAAAGTTTCAGAGTTACTGTACGAACTAAATGTTCTCTAATCAATAAAAAGTTATAGACTACAATACTGTTACTAGGATTGAAACTTTACAATACTTACTTCCAACTTCACCTTGTACGGTGTAGTAGTGGAAGCACGGTCTTACATACAGGTCTTGAAACTTGTGTAGTGGGGGTACGTCGCTTAAAATATGAAATATAATTCCTGTTGCGACCACTAGTAGCGCCAGCGGTGGAGTAAGGTTGTGTGGGAGAGAGATAGAATGATTCTGTCATCTCTTTCTAACTCTCATAACCGAATCACTTGCTACATGACATATTTGTAGAATGTGCGCGAGAATTGGATAAAATTCAATGAAAAATGAGTGTGGCAACAGGATTTTTCGGAAATGAACAGATTCCCTTCAACCCAAGTGATCTTTCAAAAAGCTTGCAAGATGAACGTAAATCATTTTCGCATTGTTTGTAGGTATCACCACTTCATAACGAGTAGGAAAATTAAGAATAACCTCGTAAGAAATTGGTGGTAATCGATTGTAAGGTAAAATAAAGAAAAAACAGGCATGCTCAAAATCTTTATTCGTTCGTCAATTTAGCCCATTTTATACTTTGGTATAACACATGGCTTATACGTCATCGTAACGCCCACTATACACGATTCACTCACAAGTAAAACTTATTTCATGGAGGACTCAATTTAACTAACTAATCACTTGGTGAATTCTGAAAATTACGAAAATTTCGAGAATTTTGAGGTTGTGTTCGGCAACCTTACTCTCACACTAGCGCCAGATAGTGGCAGCTTCGGGAAACAAAAAATTTAACGTAAGCATACTTCCCCCACCACGTGAATTCGGAGGAGTTTCAAGACCTGTATATAAGACCGTGAGTGGAAGTGTCACTGACGTTTGGCGAATAACGCTACACTTTATTAAGATACGTTTGTCTGAATCTGTTAACTCCTCCACTCGACGCACATGGCATACAGATAACGCCTTTCCTTTTATAATACCTTGTGGATTAAAATCAGTTGCATGCGTTATCGCCTTGAGTCCCGTTCTGATTATCAATTCCATCATTCAATGCCGTTTTAATGCTGCTGTCAGCTATCATAAACATAAACACCGGCGAAAAGTGCAGACGACACCGGGCACACGAAAATTTATGTACCCTTTTTACGAAATAAATCGAATAACAAAAAGCTATTACCATAACCAAAATGACAAAAAAATAAATTAAACAACCTATTTTTTATTTATAACAATACTTTTCAGTTGTTCATTTAGTATAATCGGAAAATCTTCTGTAAACTATATTCTACCATAAGAATCAATGCTTTTTTATATCAACTGTTGCCGAGGTGTGCCACAAGCGGCGCTGGCATCTTAACGCACTAAGCCAATAGATCTTGTGATTTTTTTTCGAGTCTGCGTTTTTGAATACTACCAATATCTTTGGAGAAAAAATTTGCTTAAGAGAAACCAAAGTGAATAATGAATGTTTTTAACAAGCTTTTAATTGCAGATTTTACTTTGCACTTAAGAAAAAGAAAGCATGTTATTTTTTTTAAATAATGGAATTCATTTTTTTTTCGCTCTATATGGCGTTTTTGTATTTACTCTGAATTTCACAGAATTTGAATGATAATTTGCGAAACCCATAGAAAAATCTATATTCTGGAACTTAAATATTTACGCTGTAAAAAAATTGTGTGAAAGTACGTGTAAATTTCCTAAAAATCTAGAATAGAGAGAAACTCTATAAATAAATTATCAAATAGTTCCAAACGACAAATTGTCTTTTATGAAAAAGTAAATATCTTTGAAAATTCTTTCAAAAACCCGAAGTCTCGATTTTCTCGATAATATAAATAGATATTAAAAATCTGAAAACATGTTCAGGAAAAATTTTGAAATAAATTATCAAATAGTTCCAAACAACAAATTGTATTTTATGAAAAAATAAATATCTTGGAAAATTCTTTTAAAAAACCGAAGTCTCAATATTCTCGTTAATATAAATAGATATTAAAAATTTGAAAACTTGTTCAAGAAGAATTTTGACGTAGTACTAAAATCTGGCTAAATATAAGACGTGTCAGAGATTGAGCACACAAAAAGTGGATTTACTGGCAGGGAATGCATAATTTATTATTGTTAATTTCTGTACTTAATAATGGTATTTGTTGCAGTGCTGAGCGATATATTGCTGTTTTTGGAAGACCAAGGCTTGGATCCAAAAATCCTCCAGGATATTCGTAAGGCTTATGGTATTTCAATGTAAAGATGCTATTTGCATTTTCGAGTTGTGAAATTGTGTTCATAAATAAATACAGTCGATGTATTATAAAAAATCCTTTCATATTTTTCCCGTTCCTTCAAAACATGAATTTGAGTTTCATCATGAATTGGTTTTCGGTCGAACAGGCAAAAAAAAAAATGATTTATAAATGGAATGGCAATTTTATTACAAACAGTCTTTGAAGTACATTTGTACAAATAAGAGAAAAAATATACATAAACATTACGATGGTTAAAAAAAATGTTTTTTTGATTTAAGTAAAAATTTGTACCATGAGATTTAATATTACAATTTTTTAAATATTTTTGAAACATCTCTTTGTTCGTTAACGATAATTTTAACGGAATTTTAAAAATATTAAAACTTTTTAACCATCCTAATGAATATAACCCTGAATTATACGTCTTTCTGTGGAATTATACATTCATTCGTTTTTTTATGAATAATTCCGCTGTGCAAAACTCTTATTTGATTTATTGGCACAATAATTCTTTCACATGCATTTCCGACCATTTTCCGGATTACTTATCATTCGGTGTAGCGTAAACCGAGTCCAGAAACAGTTTTGCGAAGTCACCGACAACGCTGCGGTCGGGCAATCCTTGACTCATACCGTACATGGCAAGCTAAAACAGAAAAACAACATTTTGTTAAAAAATTGTAAATTCAAAAAATGGAATACAATTTTCTCTTCTTAGCAATGTGCAATGTGCAATTTGTAATATGCAATTTGCAATTTGTAATGTGCAATGTGCAATGGGCAATGTGCAATAGGCAATGTGCAATGTGCAATGTGCAATGTGCAATTTGCCATGTGCAATGTGCAATATGCAATGTGCAATGTGCAATGGGCGATGTGCAATGTGCAATGTACAATGTGCAATGTACAATGTGCAATGTACAATGTGCAATGTGCAATGTACAATGTGCAATGTACAATGTGCAATATGCGATGTACAATGTGTAATGTGCAATGAGCAATGTGCAATGTGCAATTTGTAATATGCTATTTGCAATGTGCAATGTGCGATGAGCAATGTGGAATAGGCAATATACAATATGCAATGTGCAATGTGCAACGTGCAATGTGCAATGTGCGATGTACAATGTGCAATGTGCAATGTGCAATGTGCAATGTGCAATGTACAATGTGCAATTTGTAATATGCAATGTGCAATAGGCAATGTGCAATTTGCAATGTGCAATGGGCAATGTACAATGTGCAATTTGCAATGTGCAATATGCAATGTGCAATGTACAATTTGCAATTTGCAATTTGCAATTTGCAATTTGCAATTTGCAATATGCAACGTGCAATGTGCAATGTATAATGTGCAATTTGTAATGCGCAATGTGCAATGTGCAATGTGTAAGTTGCAATGTCCAAGTTGCAATGTGCAATGTACAATTTGCGATGTACAATGTGCAATGTGCAATGTGCAATGTGCAATGTGCAATGTACAATGTGCAATGTACAATGTGCAATTTGCAATTTGTAATGTGCAATGTGCAATAGGCAATGTGCAATAGGCAATGTGCAATATGCAATGTGCAAGTTGCAATGTGCAATGTGCAATGTGCAATGTACAACGTGCAATGTACAATGTACAATGTGTAATGTGTTATGTGCAATGTGCAATGTGCAATGTGCAATGTGCAATGTGCAATGTCCAATGTCCAATGTGCGATGTGCAATGTACAATGTACAATGTGCAATGTGCAATCGGCAATGTCCAATTAGCAATTTGTAATGTGCAATGTTCAATCGGCAATGTGCAATGTCCAATGTGCAATGTACAATGTGCAATTTGTAATGTGCAATAGGCAATGTGCAATAGGCAATGTGCAATAGGCAATGTGCAATAGGCAATGTGCAATAGGCAATGTGCAATAGGCAATGTGCAATGTGCAATGTGCAATATGCAATGTGCAATATGCAATATGCAATGTGCAAGTTGCAATGTTCAATGTGCAATGTGCAATGTGCAATATGCAATGTGCAATGTACAATGTGCGATGTGCAATGTACAATGCGCAATGTGCATTGTGCAATGTGCAATGTACAATGTGCAATGTGCAATGTGCAATGTGCAATGTGCAGAATGTAATGTGCAATGTTCAATGTCCAATGTGCGATGTGCAATGTACAATGTGCAATGTCCAATGGACGATGTGCAATGTACAATGTGCAATTAGCAATTTGTAATGTGCAATGTGCAATCGGCAATGTGCAATGTACAATGTGCAATTAGCAATTTGCAATGTGCAAATGCAATGTGCAATATGCAATGTGCAATATGCAATGTGCATGTGCATGTGCATGTGCATAGCTTTCTCAAATTTCAATCACATATAACTCAAAAACCGTTCAACCAATTGTGCTACAATTTAGCATACAAGGGAGGCTGCAGTTAATCTTTGATTATTGCAATTTTCGACAAAATGTATGCAAAAATTTACGTTTTACAAGTTTTCGTTTTTCAACGATTCAGTTTATATTAATTGATGAAAGCCGGAATAGATAAAGATAATAACATACGATCAAAGTTCATTCAACTTCTATGGATCTGTATCAGTCCCTACAATTTATTTTTACCGCGGTAGGTTTGTAAAAAGTTAAAAATAATGAGCAAGCAATATGCAATGTTCTACTTTGCATTCTTTTTTACTTTTTTCAATGTTACTTACCATTCCCTCGACTGGCACGCCCGGATCTTTAGCAATTTCCGCTAGAATCTCTCTTGTATCATTCAAAAATTCATCAGCAACACCGAGCTGTGTGTGAACTTGCGTAACACACAGATGAATACCGCTGGGAAATTGTAACGGGTTTAAGTTCCAACCCTTCTTAGCGAGACCCTCGGATAGACGATAGATATGAAATTGTTCGGAGCCCAGAGCGATTACCGACGTTGCTGGAGTGCCAAAAATAAAGATGCCGTCCATTTTCCTCAGCCTGCAAAGAATTTCCAAAAAAATGTTCAACTTCACATAAAATTGTGTCAATTCATCACAACAATGGTTTCGAAAAAAAAACGTATTATATTAATTAAAATTTCTGTGACTAAAAAAAAGACTCGACCTGTCAAACTGAAATTAGGCAAACAAAAAATGGCAACAATTAACAACCAATTAGCAACAAAAAATTGTTTATTAATAAATCTCCTTTTTTCAGGAATCAGGAGTTTTTTAATTTTTTAAAATTGAAATTAGCATAATTATTCTCCATTTTTTGTACATACAACTTTTTCTACGACAATCAAAACTGATGGATATTTTTCACTGATATGATTTTAGAAAAATAGCAACAATTAACAACCAATAAGCATCAAAAAATTGTTTATTAATAAATCTCCTTTTTTTAGAATCAGGATTTTTTTTAATTTAGAAAATTAAAATTTGCATAATTATTCTCCATTTTTTTTTTACATACAACTTTTTCTACGACAGTTAAAACTGATGGACATTTTTTATTCATATGCTTTTAGAAAAATAAATAAACCATTAAAAAAATCAATATGCACGGTATTAATTATTTTTTAAAATTTAACTATGAATATATTAAATATTAAAAATATTCTATAAAGTTTCATACTCAGATTCGATGTATCTTGTGGTATTAATGATATTCTTGGTTGTCTCTAAGTAACCGTTTGCTCCAAAGTACATCATTGAGGACCAGCAAGCGGCTATAATGCCACCAGCGCGAGAACCATTCACTGTAGGTGAAGCATAAATACCACCAGGCCAATCGGTAGTTATTGTGTACTGGTAATGTCTGTAGCTTGTGTCTCTGTACAGAATTACTGAAGAGCCTTTCGGTGCAAATCCATACTAAAAAAAAGGCATTGACATGAAGAATTTCCAAAAAATTATAACAATATATTTTCAAAGTATATTTTGACAGTTTTTCTCAAAAACTGTAACCAGATCGATCCATAGATTTTTCGATATTTTCATTCTAAAATCCCCTGATTTATTCGAAATTTTTACTGAGTTTCTCCGGAATGAATAATTTTTCAATCAGATTCAGAATCATCATTTTTTCAGAGATCATTCTTTTTTTTTTAGAGAAATTGCTAATATTTTTTAAATCATACTTTTATAGGAAATATGATTTTGGGATTTAAAAAAAAAATCGGTTTTACATATTTTTAGAAAAACTTTGGAGATTTACAGAATTCTTTTAGAAATGTTGGAAAGGAATTTCAGATGTTTTCAGAAAAATTCCAGAGATTTTCAGAAAAATTTCGGAAATTTCCAGAAAAATTCCAGAGGTTTCCAGGAAAATTTCAGAGATTTCCAGAATTTTTTAAAAAGATTTTCCGCAAAAATTTATAGATTTTCAGAAAAATGTCGGGATATTCCGCAAAAATTTATAGATTTTCACACAAATGTCAGGGATTTTCCGCAAAAATTTATAGATTTTCAGAAAAATGTCAGGAATTTTCAGAAAATGGAAGAAAAAAATTAGATTTTTTCAATACAATTCAAAGATTTTTTCAATTAAATTCGAACATTTTTAAAATAAAATTCAGATTTTTTCAATAAAATTCAAAAAAAATTTCAATGAAATTCAAAGATTTTTTCAATAAGATTTAAAAAAAAAGTTCAATAAATTTTTTTAAAAATTTCAATGAAATTCAAAGATTTTTTCAATAAAATTGAAAGATTTTTTCAATAAAATTCAAAGATTTTTTCAATAAAATTCAAAGATTATTTCAATAAAATTCAAAGATTTTTTCAATAAAATTCAAAGATTTTTTCAATAAAATTCAAAGATTTTTTCAATAAAATTCAAAGATTTTTTCAATAAAATTCAAAGATTTTTTCAATAAAATTCAAAGATTTTTTCAACAAAATTCAAAGATCTTTTCAATAAAATTCAAAGGTTTTTTCAATAAAATTCAAAGATATTTAGAGATATATTTTCACCAAAGTTTAACAATAATACGGTACCTTGTGCGTATCAGCCGATATGCTTTTGACTCCTGGTAAACGAAAATCAAATGGTGGTACATCGAAGCCAGCTTCTTTCATGAAACAAATCAAGAAACCACCGAGACATGCGTCTACGTGCACCGGAATGTCGTAGTCCACGCCAAGTTTTGATATCGCTTCAATGTTGTCCATTGTACCGTAAGGAAAGTTTGGAGTGGAGCCAATGAGCTGAAATAGTCGATTACATTTAGTTTTTGGATTTCGGGTAAGAATCTTGCAAAATTCTCGAAAGTTGAAGGATGTATTCCATTTTACACATGCATTATCGAAGCCTTAATAATTTCAAAAATTTCTCATGTGTAATATGCAATATTTTAGAAATAATTTTTAAAAAAATGAGTAAGTATTTTTTTAAAAGAAATAGTATGTATTTGGAAAAATTGGTGAATTACTTTCATAAAGATATAAAATACTGTTTGTTAAAATTTTCTTAAAAAATTATTGATTAATTATTGTTATTATTGATATTATTATTATTCAAAATCAATATTTATGGTTGATTTTTTTTTCAAATTTCTTTTTGCATAATTCCCAATCATAAATCCAATCAAATTTTTGTTTGGAAAAGGATGTGATACATCATTAAGTAACTATGATTAAAAAAATATCAATAAATTTCGGAT
Organism: Ephialtes manifestator; assembly: GCA_963970395.1. Classification (NCBI taxonomy): domain Eukaryota; kingdom Metazoa; phylum Arthropoda; class Insecta; order Hymenoptera; family Ichneumonidae; genus Ephialtes; species Ephialtes manifestator. Next base: position 5,711,288 of record OZ019968.1, on the reverse strand, counting down.
CAAGAAAACCCAAAAATGGAAGAAAAAAAATAAAAATATATTTATGGAAACTCACCAAAATAGTGTTTCTGGAAATAGCTTTTTTCATCGCTTCTATGCTGACGGTCCAACTGTGCGGATTAACAGGAACTGTTTTAACTCGAATTTTTAAAAATTTCGCAGCTTTGTCAAAAGCCGTATGTGCTGTAACTGGCATCACCATTTCCGGATGCTTTATTCCCTTAACGTCCCTGGCATAATCTCTCCACGTTTTGCAGGCCAATAATATAGACTCAGTGCCGCCAGTTGTCATCTAAATAGAACAAAATATATGTAACGTTTATTTTATAAAACATTTTTTACTACACCGTTAAAAATATTTAGTACAAGCTTCCATTACAGGTAAAAGAAGCTCGTTTACATAAACGGGTATATCACTCTTAATTGTAACACGAAAATTAGCCCTCGCAAAATTGGGCCTGGAAAATTAACCCTGCGAAATTGGACCTCGGAAAGTTAGTTCCAGAAAATTAGGCCCGGAAATTGGGCCCCAAAAAATTAGACTCCGGAATATTGGACCCTGGAAAATTAGCTGGCGGAAAAATAGTTCCAGAAAATTGGCCCCAGGAAAATTAGACTCCGGGATATTGGATCCTGGAAAATTAGCCGTCGGAAAATTAATTCCAGGAAATTGACGCCGGAAAATTAGATTCCAGGAAATTGACGCCGGAAAATTAGATTCCAGGATACTGGACCCTGGAAAATTAGCCGTCGGAAAATTAGACCCCGGGATATTGGCCCCTGGAAAATTAGCCGTCGGAAAATTAGCTCTGAGAAATTGGCTCCCGGCGAATTAGACCCCGGGATATTGGACCCTGGAAAATTAGCCGTCGGAAAATTAGCTCTGAGAAATTGGCCCCCGGCGAATTAGACCCCGGGATATTGGACCCTGGAAAATTAGACGTCGGAAAATTAGTTCCAGGAAATTGACCCCCGCAAAATTAGACTCCGGGATATTGGTTCCTGGAAAATTAGCGGTCGGAAAATTAGACCCCGGAAGATTGGCCCCCGGAAAATAAGTTCCAGGAAGTTCGCCCCGGCAAATTAGACTCCGGGATATTGGCCACTGGAAAATTATACTCTCGGATATAGGCCCTTGGAAAATTAGCCCTAGAAAAATTAGACTTCGGGATATTGGCCCCTGGAAAATTAGACTCCGGGATATAGGCCCCTGGAAAATTAGCACTAGGAAAATTTGACTCCGGGATATTGGCCCCTGGAAAATTAGCCGTCGGAAAATTAGCTCTGAGAAATTGGCCCCCGGAAAATTAGGCTCCGGGATATTAGACCTTGGAAAATTAGCCGTTGGAAAATTAGCTCTGGGAAATTGGTTCCCGCAAAATTAGACTCCGGAATATTGGTAACTGGAAAATTGGCCTTCGGAAAATTAAACCCCGGAAGATTGGCCCCCGGAAAATAAGTTCCCGGAAGTTCGACCCGGAAAATTAGACACCGGTATATTGGCCCCTGGAAAATTAGCCCTAGAAAAATTAGCTCCGGAAAATTAGACTCTGGGGTATTGGCCCCTGGAAAATTAGCTCCGAAAAATTAGACTCCGGGATATTGGCCCCTGGAAAATTAGCTCCGAAAAATTAGACTCCGGGGTATTGGCCCCTGGAAAATTAGCTCCGGAAAATTAGACTCCGGGATATAGCCGCCTGGAAAATTAGCTCTAGGAAAATTAGACTCCAGGATATTATGTTCCTGAAAATTAAATTCCGAGATATTGGCCCCTGGAAAATAAGCCCTAGTAAAATTAGACTTCGGGATATTGGGCCCTGGAAAATTAGACTCCGGGATATCAGCCCCTGGAAAATTAGCCCTAGGAAAATTAGACTCGGATATTGGCCCCTGGAAAATTAGCCCTAGAAAAATTAGCTCCGGAAAATTAGACTCCGGGGTATTGGCCCCTGGAAAATTAGCTCCGAAAAATTAGACTCCGGGATATTGGCTCCTGGAAAATTAGCTCCGAAAAATTAGACTCCGGGGTATTGGCCCCTGGAAAATTAGCTCCGGAAAATTAGACTCCGGGATATAGCCGCCTGGAAAATTAGCTCTAGGAAAATTAGACTCCGGGATATTATGTTCCTGAAAATTAAATTCCCAGATATTGGCCCCTGGAAAATAAGCCCTAGTAAAATTAGACTTCGGGATATTGGGCCCTGGAAAATTAGACTCCGGGATATCAGCCCCTGGAAAATTAGCCCTAGGAAAATTAGACTCGGATATTGGCCCCTGGAAAATTAGCCCTAGAAAAATAAGCTCCGGAAAATTAGACTCCGGGATATAGGCCCCTGGAAAATTAGACTTCCGGATATTGGCCCCTGGGAAATTGGCCCTGGGAAAATTAGACTTCCGGATATTGGCCCCTGGAAAATTGGCCCTGGGAAAATTAGACTTCCAGATATTGACCCCTGGAAAATTGGCCCTAGGAAAATTAGACTTCCGGATATTGGCCCCTGGAAAACTAGCCCTAGAAAAATAAGCTCCGGAAAATTAGACTCCGGGATATAGGCCCCTGGAAAATTAGACTTCCGGATATTGGCCCCTGGAAAATTGGCCCTGGGAAAATTAGACTTCCGGATATTGGCCCCTGGAAAATTAGCCCTAGGAAAATGAGCTCCGGAAAATTAAACTCCGGGATATTATGTTCCTGAGAATTGAATTCCGAGATATTGGCCCCTGGAAAATTTTCCCCCGGAAAATTTACGCCCAGAAAATTGGTCCCCGAAAAATTAGCCCCCAAAAAATTGACCCCCAGAAAATAGACCCTCGGAAAAGATAAACAAAAATTTGATAAAACAAATAATCCAGAAAATCGATGGCGGCCAATTTTCCAGAGGACTAATTTTCCTAGACTCTTTACTATACAATTGAGATGTAAAATTACAGTACACTCTGTTAAATCCTATGGAAATTCGGGAATTCCATTTTTGAAAATTGTAATTTTATCATACACGTATATTAAATTCAATATATCCGATGATATATTAAATTCCTGGTTATATAAAAGCGCAAATATTTTTAACGGTGTACCTGATAAAATATTTCAGCCAATTGTCGTAAAAAAAACTTACAGTACCGCAGGAATCTTCATTGCCATTAAATAATCGGCAAGATATTCTCACTACTTCAGCTTCCATTTTGCAAACACCAGGAAAAACATCTGGATGAAGAGGATTTGTGTACGAAGCAATGCCATACACGTCGGCAATAAGATTAATCAGTTTCTTGTTGTTTGTATACACTGTTCCTGATACTTTCCCACCTTCCCAATTGTAATCACCTAAAAACAGGAATAACTATATTTTAAGTACGTTTTATGAACGTCTATTTTTCTTATTTATTAATTTTTATTTAATACCGAAGCATTTAAATTATAAGTGAATAAATCCAGAAAAAGTAGTCTATAAGTTTTATTTGAATTAAATGAAATTCATTTGAACTAAATAAATTCTAATAAACCGGCCATTAAATTAATTAATCTCTACAAAATAAATAAGTTTATTTCTTTAAATGTCAGTTTCATTGGTTTTTATTTAAATGAATTGGGATTTACCTGATTTAAAAAATTGAATTCAATTTTTGATAAACTAAATCTGGTCATGTTTATTCGTAATTTTAACAATTTGTATTTTATTCCGTTCAAACAATAAATAATCGTTTTCATATTATAGTCAAAAGAATTATTCTCTTTGAACAAATATTCATTTTTTTCGCAGTTTACTTCAAACCAATTTATTTAAAAATCTTTTTTATTAATCAGGAGCTATTTAATTTTTGTAAAGTTATTCTATTATTGACAAATTCTGTAAAGTTATTTTATTATTGACAAATGCAAAAATTACAATTCATAAAGAATCTGGAAAAATTAAGTTTGAAAGGCAATTGTATTGTAAATAATATTGTATTTTTTTTCCTTACCCAATTGAATCATTGTCTTTACTTTGTCCATCACCTGCTCATGAGTTAATCCTCTTTCAGGTAGCTTCGTGACAAAATCAACTTCCTTAAGCCTTTCTAGTACGTCACTTTGGAAGTTTTTATTAATATTATCTAATTCCTTTTCCAGCTTTGCTCTCACTGATGGAATACATTTGATTAACCTAAATATTTGTTTTTTGCCTCTTTCGTAAACACCTGTAAATTTTGTTATAATTAATAACAAACAAACAAAAAAAAGTAAATATTAACAAATTTTTGTGAAAATCTCAAATCCATTTCTTCACATATCTGTCGATAAATTCTGAAAATTTTAAGTATCATTATTCAACAGGCTTTCCAATCTTTTTCAAATGAAATTTCAGATATTTCCACAAAAAGTCTTGAAATTTCCAAAATGGTAATGTTTTAGTAAATATTTTAAAAAAAAATTTTTTAGAGATATCTCAGATATTTTCAGCCAAATTTTGGACATTTTTCAGTCAAATACCAGATATCTTCAGCCAAATTTCGGACATTTTTCAGTCAAATACCAGATATTTTAAATAAAATTTCAGATGCTTTCAGCTAAATTTCAGATATTTTCAGTAAAAATTTAGATATTTTCAGTCAAGTTTCAGATATTTACAATCAAATTTCACATATTTTCAATAAAATTCCAGATATTTACAGCTGAGTTTCAGATATTTTCAGTCATGTTTCAGATATTTCCGGCTAAATTTCAGATATTTTCAGTCATATTTCAGATATTTTCAGTCAAATTTCAGATAGTTTCAGTCAAATTTCAGATATTTTCAGCTAATTTTCAGATATTTTCAGTCAAATTTCAGATATTGGCAGTCAAATTTCAGATATTTTCAGTTAAATTTCAGATATTTTCAGTTAAATTTCAGATATTTTCAGTCAAATTTCAGATATTTTCAGTCAAATTTCAGATATTTTCAGTCAAATTCCAGATAGTTTCAGTCAAATTTCAGATATTTTCAGTCAAATTTCACATATTTTCAGCTAAATTTCAGATAGTTTCAGTCAAATTTCAGATATTTTCGGCTAAATTTCAGATATTTTCAGTCAAATTTCAGATATTTTCAGTCAAATTTCAGATATTTTCTCTCAAATTTCAGACATTTGCAACCAAATTTCAGATATTGGCAGTCAAATTTCAAATATTGGCAGTCAAATTTCACATATTTTCAGTCAAATTTCAGATATTTTCAGTTAAATTTCAGATATTTTCAGTCAAATTTCAGATATTTTCAGTCAAATTTCAGATATTTTCAGTAAAATTTCAGATATTTTCAGTCAAATTTCAGATATTTTCAGTCACAATTCAGATATTTTCAGTCAGATTTCAGATATTTTCAGTAAAATTTCAGATATTTTCAGTAAAATTTCAAATATTTGCAGTCAGATTTCAGACTTTTTCAGTCAAATTTCAGATATTTTGAGAAATCCTTAGTTTCGTTTCTATTAAGCCAATTTTAAAGTCAGTTTCAAGTCGTAACTATTTTATAAGCCAAAAAGTAAGGTTAACCCAAAGTATGCAACTAACTTTCTTCTTGGAAGACAAAATTCCAAAACCAAACTGCTCCAAGTACAGAGGTTGTCGTTATAGTCACTATCTGCCATGGTTCTGCCTCTCCAAATGCGTTATTTATAATTCCTTTCACTGCATTGGCATAACCCATCGTTTGTTGAGTCTGGAAAATATGGGATGTTATCACTTCCTTGTATTTGCTATGATAGCCCGCGTTCTGCTATTATCTATTAATAGCATATTTTATCTCTTTTGCTGAAGTCCATTTATGCGAACGGTGAAAAAAAAGGTGTTGATAAAAATTCACCTGATAAAAATTCACATCTATGATGGAGATTTTAACATTGGCGTAACGAAAATTAATTTCCCGAACCAATTCGATCAGAAAAGAAATCACTTATATGAATAAATTTAAGTTACCTATATATCAGTGACTTATATTATTATTAACTATAAATCCCAAAAGGGAATTATATTTTTTGTTTCGAGTTTATTGATAAATATGTTTAAAAATACATTAGACATGAAAATAATTTTTTAAACACATTAAAACATTAATAAGAATGGATCGAAACATTTTTATTCCGTCAATAATTATTTATTGCTTAAGATTAGTTTTGTAACGCAGTAAAAAAAATGAATTAAAATCAATCGTAAGATTTTTGTTACATTTAAATAATTATTTATTGTTTAAGATTAATTTTTGTGACGCGGAAAAATAAAATTAATTAGAATGGAACGTAACATTTTTTTTACGTTTAGATA